>CAJHQQ010000340.1:0-221231 GCA_905132885.1 Moricandia moricandioides | reverse complement strand
TCTTTAAGGAGATAGAAAACCCTAGTAAATATTCTAAAATCGGCAAGGGACTCGTCTTGCAATTAATGAGACTTCTGGGTAAAACTTGTAGTTTAACAATCTTTCTGCCGACTTCATCGTCGATCAACGCACAGTGTCTGACGCTGATCGACGGTCCATTCATAAATCTGGATCCGACTCTGGGTTTTTGCTGAGCAGTCCTAATAGCTCCAAAATACTCTAGAAGCTCCAATTGCTTCCAATAAGTACCTAGACCTATAAATTCTCTAAAGCAATACAAAATGCATATAAAATACTCTAAATACACTATATATATCATAGGTGAAATAGGTAAAATCCATAGTATATCAGTATGCAGAACTCATATCCAAGCTAGTACACAAGAGTTTCCAAAGATATATCTAGAAGTGACTCAAAAACCGCGAATCACGATCCGACAGAATGGACTGAGGTAAATCGTGAAGCTTGTAAATTTCACGAAAGAAGAGTACAGCTACCGGCGTTGCATCGGTTGTCTTTTTAAAAGGCACAAAACGAGCCATCTTGGAAAATCGATCGACCACGACCATAATAGAATCATACCCTCGTTGTGTGCGAGGCAGACCAAGGACGAAGTCGACGTTGATGTCTGACCATGGCTGCGAGGGGATCGGTAAAGGCAAATAAAGCCAGGCGTTGGTGGCATCGCCTTTTCCCGCTTGACAAACAACGCACCGTTGAACATAGCGTTTTACATCACGACACAAAGACGACCAGTAATGAGAAGACGAGACCAAGTGGAGCGTACGATCTCTTCCCACGTGCCCTTCTTCATGTAACTCTTTGATTATCTGAAACCGAAGACTGCTCTCGGGAATAGAGAGGCGTGTGCCACGAAAGAGAAAACCATCCAGCACAAAGTAATCAGGACAACGTCCATCAGAAGCATCTGGCCAGATTTTACCAAAAAACATCCGTAGGACACAACTCTGGTAACACATGAAAGCCTGGAACAGAAGTGTGCAGAGTAGTAAGAAGTGACCGACATCGACTCAAAGCATCGGCGAATTTGTTTAGAACACCTGCTTTATGTTTGATAACAAACGTGAATTGCTGGAGATACGCAAACCAAGATGCATGGTGATATAGCCTATTTAGTATCAGTTTTAGGGCATGTTATGGACTCCATTTAGGGTCTATTATGTGCGTGTAGGCTATGTTTTAAGGTATTTACAGGTCAATGTACGTTTTGGAGATATATGGAGATACTTGGAGCTTTTGGAGCATTTTGAGAAGAATAATCCTTAGCTGATCTTTCAGAGAGTAGAAGTGTAAGACTGCCGTCGATCGACGATACTATATTGAAATCGACCGATGTGACATGACCAAGATCGATCGATGCTGACTACTTGCCATCGATTGATGACCAATTCGCAGACAACCGATTTCAAGCCCAAGTTAGAGACAAGACACACGATTACAAGTTTATCCCTGGACGAGTTTTGACCAAGATTTTAGGGCTTTTATATTTATATATGTATGAGAAAAAAAAGAATATAGAGTAGACAATATATACGCATACGTACGGTGCTACGTTCTTTAGTAATTAGGGAAAAGATTCAAAACTCCTTAGGGAGATTTGTATTGGAATCCCAATGTTTTATCTATGCATTATACTCAGATTATTATTCTTACTTTGATTATGTCTGAGTATTTATCAACTAGATTTAGGGTTTATTAATGGTACAGATGGATTAGACAAATAATAGAATTGTTATGGTTATTATTAGATCTATCAATAGTATTGTGTTTATTGCTTGTGCTCTAGAGTAGCTAACTCAAACCATGATAATAGGATAGTTAGGTGATAGGGACTGATATTTAACACTATTATGCATGATATCAGCCCTATTTAGAGGCTATTATATATGTTTGGAGTATTTTTAGAGTATTTTCAGGTTCAGGTACGTTCTGGAGAACTTTGGTGATTCTGAAGCTTTTAGAGATGCAGAACTGCGCAGATGTGTCAGATGTTTAGCTATGGATGGAGACCATCACACGGTGAGATTTCTCTGATAGTTTGACAGAATATAGGACTTTGAGTTAAGTTTTAGGTTCAGATGACGGTTAGATCTAAAGTTATGCCCATTTGACGGAAGAGTGGTCTTTCTGCCTCCCGAGAGGAAGCTGTCGAAAAGATGAATTAGTGTCGGTCGACGGCAAAGCCTTACCATCAATTGAAGGTGATCCCAGAAGACAGGCCCGACTTTTTAATGGCCGACTTAAGCCAAGAAGCCATGAAAAATTACCAAAATACCAATGGATGACCTAAAACCCTATTTATATGTTTTCTAAGCCATTGTTGACGGCTACGCTTGAAACGCTAAGAAATATTTATTCTATTCCTTGTTGTAGGGTTAGGAGAGAAGGGAGGAACTCCTTCAGAGTCCTCCTGAAACTCCTTTGGTTCTTTATTTTATTTCTATTCTATATCTATTCTATTCATCTATCATTTCTGTGAAAAAGATCATGTCTGAGTAGATCTCTTGTTAGGTTTAGGGTTTAGTAATGGTATTGATGGATTTTCCAAACAATAGAATTGCTAGGGTTATTATTAGATCGATCAACAGAATTGTGTTTCTTTCTTGTGTTCTAAAGTAGCTAACTAGAACCATGATCATAGGATAGTTAGGCTCAAGCAAGAGCATGGTCTACTACCAGAATTAATCATGTTTAAAGCTAGGTTGCTAGAAACAAACGAGAGTTGATTTAGTTAATTTAGTGAACATATCGATTAGGTCTTAATGCTTGACTCGAGATACCATCGATCGAGGTAGGATCATTGCCATCGATTGACGGTCATTCCGTGTCAACAAGCGAGAGCTGAGACATCGGACTTCGTCAATAGATTAGACTCGTAGCGAGAGCTGGTCGTCTGTTACATTAGATATCGAGTTCTATGATTAATACCCTTGGCTTCTATCCTCTATAATCCACTTGCCTGAAACCCTAGATCTAGCTATTTATTATTATTCTTTACTTACCAATCAATCAATTATATGCTATAGTTTATTTACTGCTTATTAATTTATTTGCCCAACTTAATCGCGATTGTATTAAGTTTATTGTGTGCCCACTCTCCCGGTGGATTCGATTCCTAAGTACTACAATTTGACCTCTCTTGGAAAGAGTAGTTTGTAGAGTTAATTTGAAAGAATTTGCATTGAAATACATAAAAACCCTCCTGTCAAATTTGGCGCCGTTGCCGGGGAGCAACGATTCGCCATTAGACTCAATTTGTTGATTTAGTCTAGGTATTTTCTATACTAGTTTACTTACATTTTTTTTTTCTTGTGTTTCAGGTACATACTAGTACCAGGAAGAAATGAGGAGAGGATTTTTGGTTCCTCAAAAAAAGGAACCTGCTGATTTGCGCATGATCCATAAGTCTACGAGGGCAGTCGACACCCTCCAAGCAATGATCGCTCGCAAAGATAAGCGAGCGTCGATCGACACCAATACTTCACCGTCGATCGACACCAATACTTCACCGTCGATCGGTACTAACATCATGACATCAATCGACACCCAAACTTCATCGTCGATTGATACTACTTCCGAGAAGATAGAGAAGGTCGAAGTACTCATACTGAGAGTTGACAAGAATGGCATCTTACGGGACGAAAGAGGTCATGCGCACAGCAGTGTAGGACAATTGATTCATGCATAGGGGACTACAATCCCAAATGGTACTGCTGTTACTATGAATTCGGGGATTGAACGACAAAAGGCACTTAGAGACTACAACAGGCCTGAGGATTCCTACACCAAAAGGTCTGCGATGCGTTGTTCTGCACCACAGAGGAATGTCTTTGACCTGAATCCTGCATATATTCTCTTGTGGGTCAGCATCCTTTTCATGGTCTTCCCAATAAATGTCCTAGTAACCACCTTGAATCATTCGATGATTTAGCTTCCACCATTAAGTGCAATGGATTCTCTGAAGATTACTACTTTTGCAAACTATTCCCATACTCTCTTGCTGGAGAAGCAGCAGGTTGGTTCAAGAGGTTGCCACCAAGATCTCTCACTACCTGGAATGACATCACAAACGCCTTCCTCACCAAATTTCTCTATGATACTGAAGCAAATATGAAGATCGAGATGGAAGTTATGCTGACATATATGGTAGAGGAAGAAGAAGAAGAAAATGGATATGGAGAGCTGAGCAGAGTATAAGAAGCTGATTTGAGTGATCCGACTTCAGCATCGATCGACACTAAGAATTCACTGTCGACCGACGTTAAGACCTCAAAATCGATCGACACTAACCCCTGTTGTCGATCGACACCATTCTTGGATCTAGAGGAATTCTTGAAGCAGTTGGATGAAGCAAAACCTGAATATTTGGGTCAGGATTCAGAGCAGAAGCTTAATGACGTTCATCACATTTCGAGAAGAGATCTAGAAACTTCACCAAAAGCAGGCATCGATCGAAAGAGAAATTACCATGGAAGATTTCTTAGAGCTAGAGGATTTGTGAAGCTAGAGGATGGAGAAAAACCTGAAAATTTGAGCCAGAACACGGAGATGAAGCCTGATGACAACCAGCACATTTCGGAAAGAGATCTGGCACTACAAGAAATATGGGTTTTATTAGCGGACGTTAAATGCTATGAGATCGCTACCATAGCGCTCCTTAAAACGCTCTGAGATCGCCCGTTATAATAGGTCCGACACTTTCGATAGCGGAACAGTCGTATGCTATATTAAAATAAACAACAATAGCGGTGTTGTCTATGCAATTGTTAATACTTATAATAAGGCTGTAAAACCGTTATTAAAACTAATTATTTTGATTTTACGTATACAAAGATAGCAAATGTTTTGTGTTATTAATCTGTTCTTTAATATCAGAAATTTTATTAAAATTAATTACGATTTGGTTTTATTTTTGAAAATTTAATATTTATTTCAAATATTTGTAATAAAAATAATTAGTGATATTATTAAAGCTAAAATATGTTTTAACAAACAAAACATATCCTCTTTTACATAAACCATCAAACCACAACACTTCCAAATACTATCAATCTACCACTAACAACCCTTCACAATCATCCCTAACATAAAGACTCTCATCATCAGAAGCTTCACCAGCCAAGTCATCGACATCTTGTATAGGCAAAGGTGCACCACCTAAATCCTCTTCTGTTTCCAACTCATGGTAACCTCTAGGTGGAGCTCTCATCACAACATACCAATTCGAATTATCATCTTCCCTAGAGTAGAAAACCTGTTTGGCTTGAGATGGTAGAATGAATGGATCTTTCAAATAGGCTGCTTGGTTCATGTGAAGGTTAACAAGAGTGAAGCCATCTTCTTCCTTCACACCATTACCTGTGTTGGCCCAGGTGCATCTAAACAGTGGCACTTGGAACATGTGATAGTCCATAAGTAATATCTCTTTTATCACTCCATAATATGTAAGCATATCCGCAACTTGTCTCATATCTCGAGCACTCGATCTACACATACTAAATGCTTCATAAGTTACTCCACTGTTTTGTGTCTTTCGCTTCACCGCATCTGTATGAAACCTTTGACCATTAATGATGAATCCTTTATGTGCTACAGCAACATTTCTTGGTCCAAATGCCAACCACCTTAACTCCTTAGAATGGCCATTTGTAGATTCTGAAGTAATCTGCAGCAAGAAATCAGATATGATCATTTAACTATCAAGATCTGTACACTTCGAGAATCGCAAAACACAGTCACTAAACTAAAGTACTAACATGATAAGGAAAATATTATCAAGAAGCTAACAATCTGTACCAACACAACATCCATCCACAAGCTAACTAGTCATCAAATACTAAAATCAATATGCTCATCAATCAAACAAGAAACAATTCAGAATTGAAAACCTTATCTTTAACCCATTGGGCAAATTGCTCAGTGTGGGTTTTCCACAGTAAGGTTTCATTTCTGGCACATCGAGCATCATTAGCTTGTAATTCTTCCAAATGCATCCTGATTTTGACATTATGAAAATATAATAATCAGGATGAAAATATAATAAGCAGTAGATGAAACAGAAATGGTAAACTCTTACTCAACATATGGCTCCATTGATGCCATGTTCATTAGCACATAGCGATGTGCAATGTCTCTATCTTTATCTGAAAGGATAACATCTACACCCTTCTGCAGAGGTCGACCTTCAACCACGACTCTATCAGCCTCAATATCTTCATTGCGATTAATAGTTTCCTTAACCGGGACTGAATCTTGAAGGAACTCTAAACAGAAAGCAACGCATTCTCCAGCTAAATAACCCTCAGCCATACATGCTTCTGGCCTAGCATGATTCTTGACAAAAGCCTTTAGTGTTTTCATGTACCTATAACTCAGTAAAGAAATATGAATATTAGCCAAACATCATTCAAGTTTGTATGTACATAATATGAATATGAGTACATCAAACCTTTCAAATGGATACATCCAACGAAAGTGTACTGGTCCTCCTAAACGTGCCTCTTTCGCAAGATGGATTGGAAGGTGGAACATGATATCAAAAAGAGATGGAGGGAAGAAGCGCTCCAGTTGACACATTGTTTCCACAAAATCTGTCTCCAATGCTATGAGTTTCTCCGGGTCGATGACACGCTGACACAACCTGTTGAAATAACTACACAATCTATTAATGGCAATCCGGGGACCCCTATGTAAGAGCCCTCTTAATGCAGCTGGTAACAAGTTTTGCACAAGCACATGATGATCATGCGACTTTAAACTGCCAATATTTGGAGGGTTAACTGAAACACTATTAGCAATATTACCACAATAACCATCAGGACCTCTAAACTTAGATAACCTTTGGCAGAAAATGGTCTTCTCTTTCTTGGATAACCAATAGGCTGCTGGAGGTAAGTATGTTTTCTTTCCCCTAAGCTCTGTGTGCAAGTGCTTTCGGATTCCAATATCTTCTAAGTCTTTCCTTGATTTCAAACCATCTTTTGACTTTGAACTTTGCATCATGATAGACAATATAGCATCTGAGACATTCTTCTCCACGTGCATAACATCAATATTGTGTCTAACAGGGAGATCCTAACACGTTAAAGCAGAAAATCTCAGACATATTCACAAAATGTCAGACATATAAGACATAATCAGAAAATATACTTTACCTTCCAGTAAGGTAGTTCAAAGAATATTGACCTCTTCTTCCACCGCCACAGATCATTTGATTCGTCACACTCATCTTCTTGAACCATATCATCATCTTCCAAGTCTGTTCTTTTTCTTTTATTTTCCTTATCTAGAGGTCTTCCAAAATCATTCCTAAACGCTTGTAGTGTCTCATATATTTCGGCACCAGTTTGTATCCTCTTTGCATTCCCTTCCTCAACAGTGTTGTCAAACCAAGCTTTTTTATATCTGTAACGATGGCCAGGCGGTAGTCTCTTTCTATTCCCCATGTAGACAAACTTCCTGCTAAACTTAAGCCACCTACATGGTGTATCCTTTCCACATACATTGCAGGCTTGTTTCCCCTTCACTTTACATCCAGACAATGTTCCTAAGGCTGGATAGTCACTGATACTCCAAAGCAGCAAGGCTTTAAGTGTAAACGTTTCCTTCGCAAACGAGTCATATACTTCAATACCCTCAGCCCACAGATCTTTCAAATCGTCTATCAAAGGTGCCAAATAAACGTCTATGTTATTACCAGGAGCTGTTGGACCAGGGATCAACAAACTCAACATTATATTCTCAGCCTTCATACACATTGTTGGAGGCGTGTTGTAATTCACTAACAAGACTGGCCATGTGCTGTGGTTGGTGTTCTGCATTGAGAAAGGGTTCATACCATCTGTTGAAATTCCAAGTCGAAGATTCCTTGGTTCAGCAGCAAAGTCTGGCCATTTAGCATTCACTTGTGCCCAAGCAATAGAATCAACAGGATGTCGCATTGTACCATCTTCAGTGGCATTGGAAAAGTGCCAACGAAGATCTTCAGCCATCCTTTGTGATCTAAACATCCTCCTAAATCTGTCTTTGATTGGAAAATACCTAAGTACCTTTGCTGGAATTCCAACTTTCACCTCATCACTGTTCTTATCACATTCCCATCTCGAAACGTTGCATCTTGGACAACTATCTAGCTTCTCAAACTCCTTCCTATATAGTATGCAATCATTCTTGCAAGCATGAATACTCTCATAGCCGAAACCAAATATCTTCAGAAAGTTCTTGATTGCATCCATACTCTTCGGGAGAACATTGTCTTGAGGTAGCATGTCCTGAAGTAATACCAAAAGCTGATCAAAGTAGTTCTCAGACACACCACTTTTAACTTTGAATCTGTAAAGCCCCATGATTGCTGACACCTTTGTGTATTTGTTACAATTTGTGTACAATGGAGTCTCTGCGTCTCTTAACTTCTTCCTAAACTCAGATTCCTCTGCTTCGACATCATCACCATCTGCCTCTGCCCCATTGTCATTCGTCTTGTTTGGAACATCTTCACACATAGAGAATGCTGTCTTAAACAAATCAAATGCCTCTCCTTCATATTGCAGACCACTGTCAACTGTAGGAATTCTTTTCTCACCATGAATACTCCAGCAAGAACTCTTATACTTCTTATCCATACCCCTAATCAGTAGATGCTCAATTATTTTATCTACTAACTGATGGCACAAGTTGCGGCAATCTCTACACGGGCATAGCATCTCAGACAGATCTCCCAATCTTCTTGCCGCCGAATTCACGAAATTAGTGGCTCCTTCTGCATACTCACGACTGTTCCTGTAAGGTAGATTGAAAAAAACGAAAGTTAGGTCTCTTTCGGATCCGAGAATACAAGTTAGCTCGAGTGACTTTAGATTATACCTTGGCAGCCAAACCCAAGTCTTATCCATTTGGTCACGATAGAGAGGGTTCTGTTCTGAAACGAGCTGCTAGAATCAAAACTATGGAGACAAAACACGAATTCGTCAGTCAGAGTTGGAGAACCCTAGAGACGATGTGTGTTCTGAAAGTTTAGCCGCGAAAAATTAGGATCTGAAATTGAACGGCTCAGATTAAATTTGGGGAGACATATCCGGCGGTGTTGGATTAGCCACGTCTGCGATCTCTGCATATGATGCACATTGGCTGAGAATTAGTTTTTCTATTATAATCACAAAATAAACATATAAAATATGTTATTAATCAAAAAATATTTATTAAATTTATTAAAAAAACTAAACATCAGTATTACGATTTTAAAAATATTTTTAGTATAAATTTCTCTTTTTATAATTAAAACAAATACTATAAAGTTGTATTACAATAATCTACCTTATATGTTCATAAACACTAAGACTTACTTCTATGTACAAAGGGTTCAATCACCAATTCTTATATGATTTTTTATAAAATTAGATTACACTATACCACTTATACAAACGTATGATCTAAGACTTTAGGGATTAGGGTATTAACAATAGGGTTTATGATCGTCGACATTAGGGTTTAGGGTATTAACTTTATGGTTTAGGGTTTTAATTTTAGGGTTATACTTTTAGGGTTATACTTTTAGGGGTTGTAATTTTAGGGGTTATCGACTATACGATTGAATGTATAAAAATATTACATTATACCACTTATACAAACGTATGATCTAAGACTTTAGGGATTAGGGTATTAACAATAGGGTTTATGATCGTCGACATTAGGGTTTAGGGTATTAACTTTATGGTTTAGGGTTTTAATTTTAGGGTTATACTTTTAGGGGTTGTAATTTTAGGGGTTATCGACTATACGATTGAATGTATAAAAATATTACATTATAGTACACCATAAGACATTTTACTAACCAACATTATATTAACCAACATTATATCATCCATTGTCAACATAATATATATGGTACAATAACAGACCATCATTACTACCAAAAGACATTACTTAACCGGATCTTAAGTTTGTACCAAAAGACAATCATTGTCTAAGTGCCAAACCCACGTCTTAACCCTGTCTAAGTTTCAAACAAACATCAGCTTATCATTTGGCCAAGCCACAACAGAACCTATTGCATCTGCAATGTTTTCCATCTCTGAATTTGGCCTCCAGACCTTCGCAGTACCAATCTTCACAACTTCGACCCAAACCTTGCTTGCATTTGGACCAAGTGGCACAAAGTGACATAACTCTTTCGGATCCGTTGAAGCTACTTTTCCCTCAGCTACCTTACGTCCAGAGTTGCTGCAATCTAAAAGGATACACTTCTGCTTTGCACTTTTGGTGGAACTAGTACTGCCTGGACTCTGCAACTCACACCACATAATCGAAGCAATTTAGAAACATCAATCAATATAAAAACATCAATCAGATAAAAAATGCAAGAAAAAAAAACAGACCTCTGCTTTATCCTTGACTGGTTTTCTAGGTGATGCTTTCTTCTTGGCTGCAGTTTTAGTAGGTGTTGCATCTGAAGGTATCGCTGTAGCCATTACTTCAAACTTTAGAACTGGCCATGCGATTTTCTCGTTAATAGCATCACCAATCACAAACATATCTGCAGTTGGCCTCCACAAATGAGCTTTATCATTATACACCTTGACAACTTCAATACTGACAGCATTTGGACCAAGCGGTATATTGTTAACCAGCTCTCTGGCATTAGAAGAGCACACGAGACCTTCAGCAACAACCTCCTCATCTTCATTTTTCCAATCATATATCTTGCATCTTCGAGTTTCACCTGCCTTGGGCTGCTTAAATGCAACAAGTTACTGATTAGAGACATTAATACTGCATAGTACTAGCTTCTGCAAAAGAAATCAAGCTTTGAAATCTTACCAAGGACACATCTTGAGAAGAGGTAGGATTCGTGTCCAAAATCACTTTATTTACTGGCCAAGCTATTTTGGATCCTACAGCTTCCTCAAGAGAAAACACTTCTGTTGTAGGCCTCCAAAGAGATGCTTCTGAACTTAATGCAGACTTAACAAGAACTGCCACTGCATTAGGACCAATTGGTACACGACCAATTTTGTACATCGGTTCATCAGAGCAAAATTCTCCTTCGCCAACAACAACATCTTCTGAATCAAACCAATCCAGTATTTGTACTCTCACTCCTTCTTTGAATCCAGCACTAGCCTCAGATGTTGCAGTATCACCATTACTTTTCTGTAACAAGGAAATGGAATACTTAAATGTCTTTAGACTAATTCAACCTTACCAAATGTAATGAAGAAATGCTACCTTCTTTCCAACCAATTCTCTGACCATTCCCTTTAACTCCTCAATCTGACTCGCCATATCAGCAATTTTTTGTCTCTACACTGAAGAAATGCTAGCTTAGTAGCCGTAACCCCTCTACCAAACCCTCTTACTCGTCCAGGTTTGTCTCTTCCCAAAATCTTGCTCACAGCATCTTCCCTTATGTTCTCAGCAGCTGATGTAGAGTCCATTTGACTATCAAGTGATTGTATTTGTTCCTGATACAAATTTTTATTCACCAGATAACTAAATGATCAAAATCCATTAAGCATACAAAATATAAACAGTTCCATAACTCTTACAATAGTCTCAGCAAACTGAGGCTTCACTGGTCTACCATCAGCATGAGTATGTCCCGCAATCCAAACCTTACTCCTACTTATCTTACTTGGGTCTTGGCTCTTTTTTTTCTATATAAAACACACACATATTTCACTACCATTTTATCAAAACAATATGTACAATATATAGAAGTTTGAGTTCCTTTTTTTACCATATCATAAGCTAAACGAAGCATTCCTTTGCGACTGGTTGTGTGAGGAATCTGATTTCTTCTCAGCTCCCTGTACTTGTTACTTATTTCCTGCAATATAAATTTGAGTGTGATTAAATCTATAAGACATGACATATAAACAAGAAAGTTTCTTAGTTTAAGATGATTTACCGTGAAAGATTTGGTAGTCTTGCTTCTAACCCAAGAGTTCCACACTTGAATGGATGGGATGTTGCTGGGTTTTAAATCTATTCTCTCAGCAGTAGTCTTCGCAGCACGTACTTGTGTCACTAACCTTGACTTCCCAGCCCTCCACAAACTCCCCAATTGCTTGAAAATAACATGTTTCTGCCACTCTTCTTGCAAGTTAAACCTCCCCTGCATCGAAATAACAAAATATCAAACAAATTTATAAATTCATGCTTGTACTACAAAACTTATTTTTGTATATAAACATACCTGAATTTCTTCCCACATTGTTTCTTTGGTCACTGCATCAAGTCTTCTCCAATCTGTTAGTGTTACCGGAACGTGTTCCCTCACAAGCGGACCAAGGAAAGATGATAATGTTACTGAACCAGGTCCAACATGCTCACCAAAGTCAGTGAATGTAACTGCAACCTTTTCATTCGGATTCTCAGCCACTCTACGCATCTTTGTTGGTCCTCTTTTATTTTTGGCTTTCACCTCATCCTCTGGTAACACAATTCCTTCAGTACTAGGAATTTCAGCTTGTTGAGTATTGCTAACTCCATCTTCTTCCATAGGGAGAGATGCTTCTTCTTTCTCTTTCTCATTCTCTTCGTTCTCATTCTCTACGTGTTCACCTTCTTCTTCATCCTCCTTCTGTTCCATATTGGCATCTTCTTCTTCATCCTCCTTACCATCTTCTTCTTCATCCTCCTTACCATCTTCTTCTTCATTCTCCTTTTCTTCCATATTGGCATCTTCTTCTTGATCATCCTCCTTATCACCTTTATCCTCTGCCACATCGTTCTCTACATGATTTACATCTTCAACCTCATTATAATCCGGAGTTACATCTTCTACCTCATCATCATACGGAGTTACAGTCTGTTTCTTCTTTCTACCCCTTCTTCTCTTAGTTGCAGCCACAGTTTTTTTTGGGGGAGCCACTTTCTTTGCTATTGTCTTCTTATTCACAGACACTGTCTTCTTTGGGGAAGCCACTCTCTTCTTCGGGGAAGCCACTGTCTTCTTAGGGGAAGCCAATGTCTTTTCAACCTCCAAGCCTTGATTACGTTTACTACGACGAGAACCCACTTGTCCTCCTCCTCTTGTCTTCGGCGGCATTTCTGAGAAGTTCCAAACAAAATACATTAGATCGAAACACAAAAGAGTGTAAATCGAAACACAAAAGCACAAACTTCCCAGAATAGTCTTAATCGAAACCAAAAATCACAAAATTGCACATGAATGTTCGCGAAAACTAAGAATCGAAACCCAAAATAGACTAAATCCAAACCCAAAATCACAATCTAGCACATGCATGTTCACACAAACCAAGAATCAAAACCCCAAATCAAAATATTTTTCCACTCCAATGATGGTATTGAAGAACCGATATAGATGAGAAAAGAACAAAGAAGCTAAGATTGAAGGAGAACATACCTTTTCAAGCTTCGATTACTCAGAGAAACAGTGGAGAAGGGTTTCTTTAGCTAAGAATTTGTTTTTAGAGAAGTGAAGAAAGAGATGAATTTCTATCGACTAGTGGACTTATATATTATAATCTTAGATATATACATTTAAAATAGCGTTTATATTTACTTTTGCAATGGTAAGCCGCCTACACTAAGAAATTTAACGCGGGTAAACATTTTTATTTTCCCGCGATAACGAAAATAGCGTTTCAGAAAGGCAAACGCTATACAAAAGGCAAGTCTTGGTATACAATAGCATGACTGAAAAAACCGCTATCGTACGATGCTATTAAAACCCACATTTCTTGTAGTGAAGTGTGCATATGGATCTCTACGTTGAGATATTGGATGATCTTCAGAATACAGTTATTTCTCAGAGAGTATTGAAGTATGAAGGTGACGCTGACCAAGGACCATCGGTCGCAGCATCGATCGACACCATAACTGGTGAATCGATCGACGCAGCCATTGGAACATCGATCGACATCAACACTAGAGCGTCGATCGACACTCATAACGGATCAGAGCAGAGTGAATTTGAAGTGTTTCCTAATCTTTTTGATGGAGGCACCACATGATCAGATAAGTCTGGGGGAAAGAAGAGGAAAAGGACCAAGGGCGGTCCTCAGTTATCATTGATTCCCCACTTCTCAGATTGTGTCAGGAAGTACAGAGTGCGCAGCAGATGTTTCTCGCAGCCATTTGCAAAGCTTCGAGCACTCCTTATTGCTGAGATGATAGACAATGGAGGCTTTCACAAAAAGGGTGATGAAGCTGAAGAAATTGGACATTGTGAATTGTTTTGGAGCAAGTTCCCAATCTCATCCGAACTAAATCAGAGTTTCAAAACGTCAAGCTAAATACTATAAACAAGCGCTGAGTGGGAGGCAACCTACTGTTTAGTAAGTTTTAATTCGATTTTATTTTTCATTTATTACTAATTTTTGTATTTATTTATTTCATTGTAAAAAAGATCTGAGGAAGATAGTCTGCATAGACCATCGACCGAGACTTGATCATTGTCGATCGACGGAGTAACCCTACTATCGATCGATCTCAACTTCACTGTGTCGATCGACGGTGAACATCAGCAAGTAGGTATATCATTTTTCCTTGTAAAATTTGGTCCTTATGATTTATTTTCTTCACCAATCTCAGACTATTTAATACTG
This sequence comes from Moricandia moricandioides, assembly GCA_905132885.1. NCBI lineage: Eukaryota > Viridiplantae > Streptophyta > Magnoliopsida > Brassicales > Brassicaceae > Moricandia > Moricandia moricandioides. The sequence goes on along the minus strand of CAJHQQ010000340.1, from coordinate 206,640 downwards.
GTGATAATGTTGTTTAAGTCTCGGGGAGGTTTACTGATATTGTGTTCTATTTTGAGTTTTATTTTCTATAATAAGAAAATAGAGTAGAAACTTCCAGGTGTACCACCGATTGAAACTGAAGAATAAACATCGATCGACCATGGATCATAACCATCAGTCGACACCACCCATCTGCCATCGATTGACACTCTTTTACAGAGTCTGGTATCGAGTTTCTCTCTTAAGCTATTTACTTATGATTTGGTTTTTCTTAACCAATCCTTGACGGATTACACTGGGAACAATGTAATTTAAGTCTGGGGGAGGTTCGCTGATGCTATTTGATTTGTTTTGAGTCTTATTTACTCTATTTATATATAAGTTTTTCAAAAAGAGTTTTATTGAGTCAAGAAGGAGACTATGATCAAGATTTATTATTGACTAACCACACTTTAGCACCATTCTTAGAAAATTATTTGTAGAGATTACTAGAGATACCAAAGTGGATCATCCTGCCACTATATCACACTTGCTTAGAAAGTTTGAAGGAACCAAAGCTGATTTTCAACAATAATCCTGACATTATTTGCTTGCTTTGGGATTTGGTATACACTAGATCGGATTCCTTCTGCAATTCTGGAAGGTAAAAGTCTGTGTGCTTTTGATTCCCCTCTCTCTCCCCTTCAGATAAAAAGGATCGAACATGATTTGGTGGCTACAACCATTAAAGCTTGATTCATATGATTCTATAAAGAGATAAAGGTCAAAAAGAAGTGAACAAGATCTGGTGGCAAAAACCATTAGGGCTTGATTCATGGAAGTCTATCCAAATATCTCAGTCAATTAAAAAAATAAAATGAGACCCTCAAAAGAAGGGAGACATTGACTGAGAAGAGAGAGAGGAAAATAATCAGGGAAGACTACCTGTGTGTTCAGATACTTGCAGAGGTTATGGTGCATATATCCTTTGATCGATACTCCCAAGGTAAATCCTACACTTTTATTTTATGCAAAGAAATGAAATCAGTAGAGGGGCGAGTCAAACTAGTATTTGCTAAGTTGTTGGTAGAATGGAATTGGTTGCTATACTAGGATAAGGTATATAAAGTTTCTCTGTGATTGACTCGATAAGCTGTGGTTGCAAAAAAGTAAGGTAACAGTTATACATAGATATTATGTGACTCTTCGCTTTTCAAAACTACTTTCACAGGCTTTGTTTGCTTGAGGACAAACAAAAGGTTAAGTCTGGGGGAGTTGATAGGGCTTGATATGAAACACTATTTTGCCATGATATCAGCCCTATTTAGAGGCTATTATATGTGATTGGAGTATTGCTTAGAGCATTTTCAGGTTCAGGTACGTTCTGAAGAACTTTGGTGATTCTGGAGCTTTTAGAGATGCAGAACTGCGCAGAGGCGTCAGATGTTTAGCTATGGATGAAGACAATCCTACGGTGTGATTGAGATGATATTTTGACAGAAGATAGAGCTTTGAGTTATCTTTCCAATGCCACCGGTTTGAGGTCCAGTTGTCGAGAAGATGAATGAGTGTTGATCGGCGGCATAGCCTTACCATCGATCGACAACATAGCCTTACCATCGATCGACGGTGATCCCAGAAAACATGCCCGACTTGTTTTATGGGCTACTTAAGCCAAGAAGCCATCACAAATTACCAAAATACCCATGGACGACCTAAACCCTATTTATATGTCTTCTAAGCCATTGTCGATGGCTACGCTTGAAATGCTAAGCAGCTTTTTTATATTCCTCTTTCTAGGGTTAGGAGAGAAGGGAGGAAATCCTTCAGAGTCCTCCTGGAACTCCTTTGGTTCTTTATTTGATTTCTATTTTATATCTATTCTATTCATCTATGATTTTTGCGACAAAGATCATGTCTGAGTAAATCTCTTATTAGGTTTAGGGTTTATTAATTGTATTGATGGATTAGCTAACAATAGAATTGCTAGGGTTATTATTAGATCAATCAATAGAATTGTGTTTATTGCTTGTGTTCTAGAGTAACTAACTAGAACCCTGATCATAGGATAGTTAGACGCAAGCGAGAGCATGTTCTACTACCAGAATCAACCCTGTTGAGTTAGGCTGCTAGAAACAAACAAGAGTTGATTTTAATTTAGTGAACATATCGATTAGGTCTTAATGCTTGAATCGAGAGACCATCGATCGACGCAGGATCATAGCCATCGATTGACAGTGATTTCGTGTCAACAAGCAAGAGCTGAGACATCAGACTTAGTCAATAGATTAGACTCGCAGCGAGAGCTGGTCGTCTTTTTCATTAGATATCGAGTTCTATGATTAATACCCTTGGCTTCTATCCTTTATAATCCACATGCCTGAAACCCTAGATATAGCTATTTATTATTATTGTTTACTTACTAATCAATCAATTATATGCTATAGTTTACTTACTGCTTATTAATCTATTTTCCTAGCTTAATCGTGACTGTATTGAGTTTATTGTGTGTCCACGTTCCCTGTGGATTCGATCCCTAAGTACTACAATTTGACCTCTCTTGGCAAGAGTAGTTTGTAGGGTTAATTTGATAGAGTTTGGATTGAAATATATAAAAAACCTGCTGTCATTAGGCGCAAGCGAGAGCATGGTCTACAACCGGAATTTATTCTTTTGAGCTAGGTTGCTAGAAACAAATGAGAGTTGCGTTAGTTAATCTAGTGAAATTATCGAATTAGGTCATAAAGCTTGACTCAATAAACCATCGACGACGTAGGATCATTGCCATCGATCGACGTCATTCCGTGTCAACAAGCTAGAGCTGAGTCATTGGACTTAGTCAATATATTAGAATCGAAGCGAGAGCTGGTCGTCTTTTACATTAGATATTGAGTTCTATGATTAGTACCCTTAACTTCTATAATCAATAATCCACTTGCCTGAAACCCCAGATCTAGCATATTTACATTTACATCTAATTAGTTTATTACCATATTTCCATATTTACGTTATTAACATATTTACATATTTACATTATTAAGCATATTTCCATATTCCATCTAAACTCTCTAATAAGTAATATTTACTTAGAATGATTACTTGTTACTAATATATATATTATCACCTAGCTTAACTTTAGGAATAAGAAATCTATTGTGTGCCAGTGTTCTCTGTGGATTCGATACCTATGTACTACACCTGATCTCTCTTGGCAAGAGTATTATTTTGTGTGTTAGGATTAAGGCTTAATTTGATAGTTGATTGTTTAGGATATTTATACTCTGCTAGAACAATAAACAACACGCATGTAACATGGCGAGCTGATACGTTTTCCTGCGACCCATATGTTTCAAAGCATCATTGTCAGTAAATAAAACAAACTCACGATGAAAAAGGTAGTGACGTCCATGTTTAACAGCCTGAATGAAAGCATACAACTCCACGTCGTAAGTACTGTAGCGTCCTCTTGCTCCTGCAATAAAGAATGAGAAAGCCAGAGGAGATGAAGCAATGATAAACTTCATTGGTACATGGTTTTAGAAGAGCAAAGAAGATGTAGACACTTGTTTTCCAAGTGTTGACCCACCTCCATTCTAGTCAGGAAGTTCAAAACGTCGAGCTTAAGACCTTAACCAAGCGCTGAGTGGGAGGCAACCCACTTTTTGGTAGGTTTTTACTTATATTATTTAGTTATTTGGAGTTTTATTTTATTTCTGTAGACTACTTATACTACCATCGATCGACACCATAGAGGCACCATCGGTCGACACTGGATCGCGACCATCGATCGACCAAACATGCCTACCATCGATCGACAATCTCTCACAGAGAGAGGTATTGAGTGCTATACTTAAGCTATTTACTTATGATTTAATTTTTCTAACCAATCCGGGGCCGATTACACTGGGGATAGTGTATTTTAAGTCTAGGTGGAGGTTCGCTAATGATATTTTATTGTTTTTGAGTTTTATTTACTATCTATTTAAGTTTTCCAAAAAAAAAAGTTTTATCGAGTCAAGAAGAAGACTATGATCAAGATTTATTATTGACTAACCACACTTTAGCACCATTTTTAGAATGTTGTTTGCAGAGATTACTAGAGATACCAAAGTGGATCATCCTGCCACTATATGACACTTTCTTAAGGAACAGAAGCTGATTTCCAACACTAATCCTGACATTATTTGCTTGCTTTGGGATTTGGTATACACTGGATCGGATTTCTTCTGCAAGTCTGGAAGGTAAAAGTCTGTGTGCTTCTTATTCCCCTCTCTCTCCCCTTCAGTTTTAAAAAAAAAAGAGTCGAACATGATTTGGTAGCTACAACCATTAAAGCTTGATTCATATGATCGTAGAAAGAGATAAATGTCAAAAAGAAGTGAACATGATCTGGTGGTAAAAACCATTATGGGTTGATTCATGGAAGCCTATCTAAATATCTTAGTCAATTAAAAAAAATAAAATGATACCCTCAAAAGAAGGGGGACATTGACTGAGAAGAAGTGAGAAGAGAGAGAGAGGAAATGAACCAGAGAAGACTACCTGTGTGTTCAAATACTTGCAGAGGTAAGAGCCTATATATCCTTTGATTGATACTCCAAAGGTAAAACCTGCACTTTTATTTTATGCAAAAAAATGAAATCAGTAGATGGTGAGTCAGACTAGTATTCGTTAAGTTGTTCGTATTAATGAATTTGGTTGCTATACTAGGATAGGGTATATAAAGTTCTCTCTGATTGACTTAATAGGATGTGGCTGCAATAAAGTAAGGTGAAAGTTATACTTAGATATTATGTGAGTTGATATAGCCTATTTATTAACAGTTTTAGGCCATGTTATGGACTTCATTTAGGGTCTATTATGATCGTCTAGGCTATTTTTAAGGTCTTTACAGGTCCAAGTACGTTTTGGATATATATAGAGATACTTGGAGCTTTTGGAGCATTTAGAGGAGAATAATCCATAGTTGATCTTTGAGAGAGTCGAAGTACAAGACTGCCGTCGATCGAAGGCACTATATTTACATCGACCGATGTTACATGAACAAGATCGATCGATGCTGACTACTTGCCATCGATCGATAACCAATTCGCAGAGAGCCGATTTCAAGCCCAAGTTAGAGACGGGACACAAGATTACAAGGTTACCCCTGGACGAGTTTTGACCTAGATTTTAGGATTTTTATATTTATACTTTATGAATTACACTAGAGTGTGCAGAGTAGGACTTATCTAGTTAGGTCCTAAAGCTTGACTCAAAAAATCATCGATTGACGCAGGATCATTGCCATCGATCGACGGTCATTCCGTGTCAACAAGCAAGACCTGAGGCATTGGACTTAGTCAATAGATTAGACTCGCAGCAAGAACTGGTTGTCTTTTACATTAGACTAGGTAGTAATCGCGCTTTGCACGGGGTGAGATATTTGGTTTTATTATTAGTTTAATGATGTTGAAAAGGATTTTTATAGGATTATGTAATCTGTGTTATGTTCGGTTTTGATTCATGTGTTTTTTAACTGTTCGGGGTTTTTAGTTTTTAGGTTAATACAAATTAGTTTTCATATTACAACAATCGGTAAAAAAATTATCGGTTTATATGTTCTAATTTCTTTTATTTATACATATGTAAACTATTTATTTTATTTGATTTAAAGTACAGTAATTATTTTCTTATTACCAGATAAAGATATACAAATATTATTGATGAACCAACAAATGTAGTATGTTTAAAAATATGGACTACTACATATTTAGCGAACAAATAACAAAGTAGTAAAATAACTCTGTTTCAACAAAATAATGTGTAATCATAAGATTTTAAATCCTGCCCAACAAAAAATTCCTGAAGTTTTGAATATCTACACGGTTATACGGATACGATTCCAAATATATAGGAAACACTAAACTTTTAAGGTACATCCTCCTTAATTTAATTTTCATAGTAACGCTGGTACCATACTAAGAATAAAGTATATCCTTTTTGGTCAATTTATAAAGAGGCTTTATATTACCTGCTGGAAAAATCAATAGAGTTTTTAACATCATAATAGTTGAAATAGGAAAACTCAAATACCAAAAACCATGAAATAAAAAAAATGCAATACAATTTAAAATTTTAAAAACAAGCCTCCTTCATTGGAATCGATTGCTATAAATATTCAGCCACTTTTATCATTTTTCTTCTTCTTGATCTTAACCAAAGGTCCATTTTTGGTAACACTTTCAAGGTCAAAGCTTGCCTCTAAATTTGCAATTAGGGTTCCATCACGTTTAGATGAACTACAAAGTAAAAGCAAACCGCTATGCAAGTTTAATATTAAATTAATACATAAAGTTTTTAACTTTAAAATAAAAAATGTATTACATAGAGACAATACTTTTTACCTCGGGAGTCTCCAAAACATACGAAAACCAAAGGCAGACCGTGTTCTACATAACGTTTTTAACTTTAAGATAAAAAATGGATTACATAGAGAAAATATTTTTTACCTCCGGAGTCTCCGAAACATATGAAAACTATAGGCAGACCGTGTTCCGACTTTCCTAGAGAATCATAACGATGTCGAACCATTGAATTTTTGGATATCAATCTTGAAGATCCACATCGAATTTAACTCTATAGCATGTTACAAATTGAGTAACGAAGAAGCATGTTAGAAATAAACTATCAGTCTTGTTTGCTGAGTTGTTCGGATAATAAGATGTCATATTTGAGTTTTCTATGTATTATGAGCTATTTGTCTTCTGTATTAATCAGTTTATAAGATATCTTTGTATGAAGCGTCTTTGAAGATGTCGTCTATAATAGAAGACATAAGGTTTATGCACTAAGTGAAGGACACTCTTAAGTTTTCAAAGATGTTGAGTGTGTAAAAGTACCAAAATTTTGGTTTTAGAGTGAACGCAATATTTTGCAAATTTAATGTCAAATTTCTCTCCTTCCGACATGTCAGCAATATTCGATTTTGAAGCTTCTCGTGATGACATGTCATCGTGACATTCTTGTTAAGTGTGTGAATTACATATGCTTCTCTTTAATATATAAGAGATATCGAGTTCTATGATTAATATCCTTAACTTCTATCATCTATAATCCACTTACCTGAAACCCTAGATCTATCATATATACATTTACATCTAGTTAGTTTATTAGCATATTTCCATATTTACATTATTAGCATATTTCCATATTTACATTAATAGCATATTTCCATATTACATTATTTCCATATTGCATCTACACTCTCTAATAAGGAACATTTCCTTAGAATGATTACTTGTCACCAATATATATATAATCACCTAGCTTAACTTTAGGAATAAGAAATCTACTGTGTGCCATTGTTCGCTATGGATTCGATCCCTAAGTACTACACCTGATCACTCTTGGCAAGAGTATTATTTTGTGTGTTAGGATTAAGGGTTAATTTGATAGTTGATTTTTTAGGATATTTATACCCTGCTAGAACAGTAAACAACACGCATGTAACATGGCGAGCTGATACTTTTTCCTGCGACCCATATGTTTCAAAGCATCATGGTCAGTAAATAAAACAAACTCACGATGAAAAAGGTAGTGATGTCAATGTTTAACGGCCTGAATGACAACATACAACTACACGTCATAAGTATTGTAGCGTCCTCATGCTCCTGCAATTTTCTCACTAAAAATGCAACTGGCTTGGCTTGTTGACTTAAGACAGCACCAATGCCGGTTTTCGAGGCATCAGAATGCAATTCAAACGGAATGGCAAAGTCAGGTAAGGCAAGAACCGGAGCTGTGGTCAATTTGTGTTTGATCGTTTGAAACGCTTTCTCGGCCTCTGGCGACCAGGAAAAATGATTCAACTTGATGCAATGTGATGGGTTACATAATGCTCCTGAAGTGTGCCACAAATCTTCGATAAAAGGAGGCCAAACCGTGAAAACTCTGTACGTCAGTTACTGATTTAGGTGTCGGCCAGTTTCTTATTGCTTCAACTTTAGAGTTACTACTTTTAAGGCACGACCAGAGATTATGTAGCCTAAGAAAAGGACTTTTGAGACACCAAACGAGCACTTTTTGGTAGCCGCGAACAACTGCTCTTTACGAAGAACTAGCAATACATCTCGTCGATGACTAAGATGATCAGCAAGAGAGGAGATGAAAATAAAAATGCCATCTAAGTAGACAACCACAAATCGACCGATGAAGGGGCACAAAGCTTGGTTCATGACACACATGAATGTACTAGGAGCATTAGACAAGCCAAAAGTCATTACCAACCACTCAAAGAGGCCTTCACGAGTTTTAAAATTCGTTTTCCATTCATCTGCTGGGCGGATACGAATCTGGTGGTAACCACTTTTGAGATCCAGCTTTGTCAATATAGTTTCCGAGCCGATCTGATCAAGAAGGTTGTCTAGGTGAGGGATAGGAAAGCGATAACATACGGTGATCTTATTGATTACTTTGCTGTCAACACACATGCGCCAAGAACCATCTTTCTTTGGAAACAATAAAGCTGGTACTGCAAAAGGACTTAAGCTTTCACAAACATAGCCTTTAGATAGTAGGTCCTCAACTTGTCGACACAATCCTGTGGACTCATCCTGTAGTGAGGTCGATTGGGTAATGGAGACTAATGAGCAAGGTCAATGCGATGTTGTATATCGCGGAGTGGTGGTAATCCAGCTGGTAGTTCTTCTGGAAACACATCACATCTATAAATTCATTAACAAGTGATTGAAACTCAACAGGTACTGGAAAAGCGAGATTTGAAGTCGGAGGAGAAGCTACGAGGTCAACGACCATCTCAGACAACACTGGTCGAGTGGAAGGAGTTGTTGTTGGTGTTGGTGTTATGACTTACTTTTCAGTAGTCGAACCAAGTTACATGCTGGTAGCAAAGTGATGCGCTTATTATCGAAAGAGAACAAATATGTGTTTGTCGGACCATCATGCGTGGTGTGACGATCAAACTGCCATGGTCTTCCGAGTAAAAGGTGACAGGCGTCCATAGGGACGGCATGACAAGTAAGAAGGTCGTTGTATGTTTAGCCCACCGAGAATGGAACTTTGCACTGACAGAAAATACGAATATCTGTCTTTTTGTTGAGCCAAACAAGCCTATAAGGACAGGGATGAGGTTCTGTGAACAATGCTAGCTTGGCTACTGCTTCTTCAGAAATAACATTAGTGCAACTCCCAGAATCTATCATGAACCGACAAACCTTTCCTCGTATAGTGCAAGATGAGCGAAAAATGTTTGTACGAAGCCATGACTCTTCTATCACCGGAGGGCTCAATAGGTTACGAAGAAGGACTAGTAGCTGACCGATATCTCCACTAACATGTTCTTCTTGTTCTTCTTGAGAAGGATTCAAAACCTCCTCTTCGTCATACACACCCTCATCATTAGTGAGAAGGACGCGTTTAGGACAAGAGGATTGGCGATATCCAATCTCACTGCAATTGAAACATTTAAAAGTTGTAGGTCGAGTTGTTCTCTGTGTCTGTTCCGTCGAAGGAGCAAGATTTTTTATGGTTAGCTGGTCAAGTGTGTTAGTTGCTTCCCCTTCTGTTGGATTTGTATGAGCTCGTACACCCATGGACTGCCATGTTGCTTGCGAAGGAAGGTTCTGTTCAATCAGTATGGCGTGTTGATGAGCTTCTGACACAGTATTTGGGTTGAACAACAAAAGATTGTTTTGGATTTGTTGTCGTAACCCGCCAATGAAACGTGAGACAAGATCGTCCTGCGTTTCCAAAAGTGTATATTACGTGAGAAAAGGGTAAAAAATTCAGTAGCATAATCATCTACAGATTTACTTCCTTCTCTCAAGTTTTGCAACTGGTTATACACCGTTCGTGCGTAATTATTCGGGAGGAACGACTTGCGAAGCATCCGCTTGAGTTTATCCCAAGAATTAACACGTTCTTTGCCTGCGCAGGCTCTCTGTTCTTTGACTTTTTGCCACCAGGCGGAAGCCCTTCCCTTGAAACGAGTAGCCACCAAAGACACGCGCATCACATTGGGTACCTGTTTGAAAGTAAGAAGTTCTTCCACCGAGATGATCCAATCTAGGAGCTCCTCCGGCTTCAGACTACCACTAAATTCCGGCAGATCAAGTCTAAACCCAGATTCGCAGTTGTGATTTTCACCCCTAGGGGCTGCTAACGCATCACGATGTTGAGGTAAAACTTGGCGCTCTTGCAGTCCTGCAAAAGGGTTCGCATCGATGATATCATCATCTTCTTACTCTGCAAGGTCTTCTTCATGGCGATGTTGACCCTGTGGAGCTTGGGGACGTGCCTCCGATACTGTGCCATTGTTGTTTCGATTGAAACTTCTAAAGTCTGACGAAATTCCTGGGAAAGATCCGCCATAGCGTTGCACAAAGCTTCCGCTTGATCATCAAGTTGCCTCTGAACGTCCTTCTCTGCAGCATTACTAAGGATTCTTTGTCTCTGATACCAACTTTTGCAGAAGCGTCAAGGGCACAACAAAGAAAACAAGCAGCAAGAGATTGAATTCTTCAACGACTCTATTTCAGACTTTTCTTATTGGAACGGGAGGCGATTTGATTGAGAAGTAAGTCTCAAAAACTTTATTAATAAAAAAAACAACCTCTAGAGAACACAAACGTTCCCTATTTATCATGCCTAGTTAGATAAAGCCAAATAAAACTAGGATTAGGACAATCCTTTAGAGTTATCCCATCGACAAGAAAACAAATAAGAAAATAATAAGAAAACCCAAAAGAGTAAACAAAATCCTAAGTAATGGTTAAGTATGCTACATCACCCAGCCATCTACAACGTCATCATGGGAACGCCTTGGATAAACGCCATGAAGGCTGTCCCATCGACATACCATCTAGACATCAAATTCCCAACTCCTTATTAAATTGCCGCAATCTGGGGGTGCCAGCAGCAATCGTGACTTTGCTATGTAGCCGAACATAAGCTGAGGCAAGTCACGACCAGCATGACGGTAAAACCAAAACGCGTGAAGATAACTCAGCCATTGGCTGAAAACACTTCGAAGAAAGACGATTCGACATCGTCTACTTAAGCATTGGTTTCGGACACCAAAAACCAGGAAGTTTCCGAACCTAACGCCCTGACCCAACCAGAGGAGATAAATCCGGAAGAAGACATCGATTCGGCTACAACCTAGACGATCGATGCAGGCATCAAGTAAACACACATTCGCGGCGCCAACTGAACTACAATATGCTTTATCCTCGAAAGGGGTACGTAGGCAGCTTGTCAATAGACGAGTTCAGCTATCCCCCTATCTAAAAAAGAGGGAAGGGGTAGTGGGTACGTATACATAAACCCGTATACTCCCACAATTTCCAATATTTGCTCTTGTACTTGACATTTCAAAATTTCTTTCGATAATAATAAAACGAAATAAGATTTCCAGAAAGTCTCGCAAATCTATTTTATCGCATAAACAACAAAAGACGCGTTCGGAAATACCTAAATATGAACGGAAAATCTATCGTACAATCCGGAAACGGAAATTTTACAATAAAATCAGTGTATCAAAAACTATTCAACCTTCTAAACGGAAAATTGTTTTCGTCAATACTTCACAAACATTTCTCGGTTACACGGTCGAAACCCACTTCCGACCAAAAAACGAGACGACCACCCTCAAATATTCAAAATCATCTTTCACGCAAGGTATATTTCTGGGAAACAAAGCGAGAGGTCGCGTAAAATCTTTGAACATATATCTCCAGTCTTGAAATGCAAAAACAGTCCGACCGTGACTATAAACGAGCACTCGTCGACTGGACCCAAAGAATACACCAACCATTCTCTAAAAGAACGATAAAATAGACCTTCTCTTGGTCCTCATACATCCGACTAGGATAACAGCGTGCTGTAAAAGAAATTCAAATTTTTGGTTAGTACTTCCAAACGAGTTAAAAAATGTCTTAGGAGAGATTCTCGATTCTTACCACACAATTCATATAAGCCGAGAACCTCTTGCGGACATTAAATTGGTACGAATAAGGTTAAAATCGCAACAGATAACCCTACAGCCGATTAGTCATCACAAAACCTTAAACCGAGAGTAAACCTAGGTTTTCCCTAAAGCCAACACACTGGTCTATAACATCTCTAGGCATGATATCAAATCGATATGAGATCTTAAAACATTTTTCTTCGTTCATATCTAAACGCACACAAAACTTCACAAAATTTTTAGAAATGTTTTCGAACATTCCCGTCTCAAAACGAGCAACGAACGGAATGACTTATCCATAGTTAGATATGAGACAACAACTCATATTCTTCTCTCCATACTCAATGAAAACACTCTGAGGTTCTTTTAAATGAGTATAGTTCATTCAACAAAGCCGCAAGGCGGCAAGGGACTCGAAGGATCAAGTGGCCAGTCTCAGCAGTCTAACAAGACCAAACTCGGCGTAAGCAAGCGTAAAGCAGGCCACACTCAGCAAGCATAAACTAGAAACATAATGGTGAAAGGGAACACATTCCCATCAAGTCCAATGACATCCTACGGATCGGGATCATATTGTCCGGACATCAACCTCCTGAACTAGCAGTCCGTAGCAGGGGTCGTTGGCTATTTCACCTCACCAATCTCGCCAGAGACTCCCATTATGATTTCCTCCGAATCAGGATACACTGATCTGAAATCCTCTCTTCAAAATGAGGAATCGTGGAGTCTTTGTTCGCATTCCTTCGCACGCGACTCGACTGCTTAGCCATCTCCTCTTCGTAAGAATAGTCAAAGGCCAGCATGAGATACAATACACCAACGGCACCACGAAATTCATGGTAGTCGGCAACTGACTTGTACGTCTTTTTCAGCTCAGCGAAATCATTCGTGAACTGAACGCGTCGGTTCTCTATGATCCAGGCGATCTTCCTCTTCCCTCTCTGGTACGCTCGACGAGCCTCCTTTGCAGCTAGCTTTCTCTTGAAAAGAGAATTTGCTGCCATCTCACCCTTCAAGCAGGCAATCTCTTTCTCGGCTGTCTCGGCCTTGAACCAAGCTGTGCGTGCCTTGAAGCTACTCCCGTTGAGAGCCTCATTCATGATAAGGAGACCCTGCAAAATTTTAAATGTAGCAAAAATTTTGGTAAAAAAAAAAGAAAACGCCTGAAAGCAAGGACTAACCCCGTTAAGCATCCATGATGGTTTCGCAAACTGTGGCGACTCGAAGGGCTCACTCTCGGTCGAGGGCATCCTGAAATCAAAGAAGTTGTCAAGGTTGGGCCAAGAGTGTTGAAATCCGGTGCATCGACCTAATCAGCGCCACTTCCAGTGACTTGGCCATTGAGAAAGTGCAGAACATGTTGTCCAAAGGAAACTCCAACACATCAAAGGCATCTCTATTCCCGGCAACGTTACATCTCCCACAGAATTACGAAAGGAACAAACTCATCCATACTCAGCTCTGATTCTTCTTCAACCGACAAGTCGGGCTGAATTCAACAATGATGATACGCCACCGTAAGACAAACTCGTCTCGAAGAAAAGTGTGCCCAAAAATACGGACCGCTCCGAAGAAGATCTCCAACAAGAGGTAGGTCCTCAGGAAACATGGAGAGAGGATTAGTGACTGGAAAAAAAAGTTAGTAAGTACAAGGTTAGATATCTTCAAAACAAAAACAGCAACATATATCTAATCAAGATACGCTTTTGACCCCATCTACTCATAAAAATTGGAATGCAGCTCTCCTCGATGGATGCACTCTCTATGCGAACGAAAAATAGTTCTTTCGACACTCATACAAATTAAAAAAAACCATTGATTATCACCTTACCGTTCCTTGGGCTCAAATGACATCTGAGCGATGTTCTTGACCCCACTGGCTTCAGCAAAGCCTCGAAATAACCGGCATCAAGAGTCATGCCATGCTCGTAGTTCAGAAATTTTTTTTTGATAAGATAATGCAAGCTGGTAGGAGTAATTTGGCTTATCAACAACACAAAGTGATCATGGACTTGAATGATTACCCTCGGGAGGGGAAACAAAAATGGCAATGCAGAAGAAAAGCGTCGTAACATGTGATGTAACCATCCGTAGGAGCCATCAGCACGCTCCCCGGCCCTCGGAAGTCAAAACTCTACCGAGTCCGGGATATGGCAGAAACTTAGGATGACGTCGAGATATGAAGGAAAACTGTGACTCGGATAATCAGGGGTCCTTTTGGTACGACCTGGGGAGGTGCCACGACACATGTGGAGGAGACTTTAAATCGCACATTGCCAGCCAGTACGCATCGGCTTCCGCATGATCAACAGAGTGTGCCACGAATTTGACTTTCGCAGCGACTTCACCATCTTGGATACGAAGGCTATCGGGGTCAAAGCAAGAAGGCAAAACTTGGCTGAAGCTTTCTGGCTTGAAGATATGATGAAGAACGATAAAAGAAAGAAATGAAGAAAAAGATTTTTCTACCTTAAGAGAAGCTCTTCTGGAATGAAGCAAGTAAAGAATTTGGAAACTTACTCCACATACTTATAGGAAAGAAAACTTACTATTCATCTTTGGAATTTCAGCCATTAATGCCACCTAACTCATCTAACCTGTCTAACCGCTCGCAAGAACGTCATGATTCTAACAAGCTGGGGGGCTAACTGTTGGGGTCAAAATCATTCACGACAGAATCAATGACTGAAAATTCCCGAAAAAACATTTGAAAAACAAAAATAACGGGAAATCACAACTTGAACCTTGTACAAATTCATAAAGGATTGGACGGCGAGTTATCGGAAAGGACAATCGAGCAACAGAACGAGAAAAAGAACCATGTCCAACCGGCCTGACATCAAGTTGAACGGACCAAGCCCAACACGCCTGATGGCGGGTTGGAAGGTCTTCGTCCGTCCAGCTCGACCAACTCGCCTAATGGCGAGTTGGACTGTCACCGTCCAGCTCGCCATCAGGCAAATTGAGACTCAGCATCCAGCTCGCCTGGTGGAGAGTTGGACCGTCCCCATCCAAATCGCCATTTGGCGAGTTAGATCCGACCGTCCATCTCGTCCAACTCGCCTGATGGCAAGTTGGATCATCACCATCTGGCTTGGTTCCAATCAATACCTCTACTGAACCTTGACCACACCGTCTCTTGTTTCGTTTTGATTGGAGTTATTATCGAAACATTACGATAAAAACCGTAAATAAGTTTTTTTTCTCGTTTGAATTTGAAATGGTTCATATAAAACCGCAACGGTTGAATTAAAGCGATAACACGACTCGGGGGCATATTATTCGCAGGAGAAGATAAATGTCAAGTCCGAAAGATAAATGTCAATTTTGTAGGGATAGTCGTGAAGATCGAAGAAAAATGGAATATTTCTGCAAAGTGATAACACGACTCGGGGCCATAAAAGGAACGAGGAAACCACCTTAAGAGGAGTATATATGGAACACCAAGATAGAAAGACGAGGGACACAAAATATTTAGAAAACTTAGCACTTAGAGCGATTTAGATAATTTTCCGTTTTCTAATCTTGAGCTGCCACTCAACTAGGTTAACGAAGTCTTAGGTGCTTAGAACTAGGGAATTTGCCAACAGCTCTTGCGGCTGAGGCTTTAACTGTTGTAACGCTCATTTGCAAATTCAGAATAAGACCTTTTTTGCTCTCTCTCGTTTTATCAATTATTTACTTCTTCTGTTTTCGTTGTCTGATTGCTTGATGCTTTGCTTAGCAGAAATCCGGGACCTCTGGAAAAGCTAGGGTTTCTTAACTTTCCTTATTTTGCGGAAATCGACAGTGAGAATTTTGGTTCCCACAACGTTCATACTCCTCTCCAATATTGATTTCAGAATCAGTGTAATTGCTGCATGATATATTTTTTTGGAATACTTCTTCCTTGCACAATCTTGTATTGCTTTTACAGTAGTCTGGTGGTTAAGGTTCATGGCTTTCTTCTTACTGTAGTCTATTTATTACCAGTTTTAGGCCATGTTATAGGCTCTATTTGGGGTCTATTATATGTGTATAGGATATTTTTTGAGGTTATTACAGGTCCAGATTCGTTTTCAAGATATATGGAGATACTTGGAGTTTTTGGAGCATTTAGAAGAGAATAATCCGTAGCTGATAATTAAGAGATTCGAAGTACAAGATAGTCATCGATCGACAACACAACCTTGTCATCGACCGATGGTACAAGAACAAGATCGATTGATGTTGAACACTTTACATGGATCGAGGACTAATTCGCAGACAGCCGATCCCAAGCTCAAGTTAGAGACAATATGCAAGATTACAAGATAACCCCTCGACAAGTTTTGACCTAGATTTTAGGGTTTTATATTTATATTTTATGAATTACACTAGAGTGTGCAGAGTAGGAACAAGTATTCTATTATAGTTTTAGAGTTTTTAGGGGAGAAGATTCATAACTCCTTAGGGAGATTTGTATTGGAACCCCTGTATTGTATATATGCATTATATTCAGATTATTCTTACTCTAATTATGTCTGAGTAGTTATCAATTAGATTTAGGGTTGAATGATAGCAATCATGGATTAGCCCAAAAGTAGGATTGCTTGGTTAAAGTTAATATTCATCAATTGAGTTGTGCTTAATGCTTGTATTCTAGAGTAGCTAACTACAATCTCGAAAGCAGGACATGGATGATAGGTTATGTGCTAGAATAGACTGTATTGAACTAGGTTGTTAGGCGCATGCGAGAGCTGGTCTAATTGGCTTGGTGAACATATCAAATCTCGTTCACACTTACTTATGATTTCACCGTCGATCGACATCAAGCCTTAACCGTCGATGGATGGTCTTTCCTTTTGCTCGCATACGAGAGCATTACCGATAGACCAATCCAACATCCATGGTTAAGGATGAGCCAACGGTCCAGCTAACTATCAAACAAGAACATGACTGACCATCCAACCCAACACCATGGTCCGGAAGCACTACGTGACGGGCTACAGACAATCTGATCGAAGTTATAGAACTTACTCCGATACCTAGACCAGTTCATCCACTAACTCGTCCCGCTAAATCAAGGCTCAAGGCTTTGCAACCCGTACCAAGAGTTAAAGGTTCTATTAGATCAAGGCCTAAGGCTGTTCAACCCGTACCAAGACCTAACGTTGTGTTCGGCCGGACTAGTCAAATATCAGAGTGCTCATGATGCGCATATAAAAAAAATTATTTTATTAATTCAATAAATATACCTACAATGAAATAATTCAAGACTAGCCCCTGCCTAATGCCAAATCGACTCAACTCAACACAAATCAAAATACCGTTTACAAAAGGCATGAAAATATACTCCGTCGGTCCAAACATCCAGCACAAAGCTATCCAATCATCCTTACTAAAGCTACCTCATCCTTACTAAAGCTACCTGAAAAAAGGACAAACGGAGTTGGATGAGTAACCTAATGTTACTCAGTGAGCTGCGGCCCCTACCTGTAACCTAGTAAGCAACCCAAACAACCCAAAATAACAATCATTATATCCCTAGCAAGCAATCAAAGCTAAGGCTAAACAATCAATCACAATTTACTATGTAATTGAACCGTTACTAAGTTAGACTTGGCCTCATGCCATGATCCAACATTAAGTTACAGGAACCTGCATGAAAATAAGTCAAAAACCAATCCCTAGTTAACCATATATATATTCCTGAGTTCAGTACTCATGTAGTGTTAGACACTTAGACTATACAAGTATCATTAATTGGTCGACCAAAAATCAGACAAGAACATTGTAACACCCCCGAACCATCCTAGGCCGGACTAGCCCGGACGGCCCGATGGTGCCACAATAATTGATCGCCGGAATGGATCAAAAAAGAATCTAAATAAATTTCAGCTCTTTAGTCAACCCGTCCCAGGTCACTATGACCTAGAGACCATGGCCTAAGACTTCTCAACCCGTACCAAGGCCGCGACTTGTGTCAACCCGGACAAGGTTTATATCATTTAAGTACAACCACATCAAATATAAAAATCCTTTTTATTAATAGTAGGCGGAAAGAACATTAAAAAATATTCAGAGTTTGTGCACAGCCTATAGTCAAAAGTACATAATTACACATACATCAAAGTAACTATGATCCTTGCATATGCCACCAAAACTACGCCGGTGTCCTAACGTCCCGCTACTTCCCACTAATGTTCCTGCCTACTGGTTACCTGCATGGAAAGGGGGTATGATTAATCTAGAATTACTAAGTGAGTTCCGAACCCACTAATCAACAACAACCCCCCCAAAACCATGCCACAACACACAACACACAGTCTCATAATAAATATGCATGCATCTAATCAATGCGGAAGCGATATAACAATGCATGCATGCTGATATAGCCTATTTATTGCCAGTTTTAGGCCATGTTATAGGCTTTCTTTAGGGTATATTATGTGTGTCTAGGCTATGTTTTAAGGTCTTTACACGACAAAGTACGTTTTGGAGACATATGGAGATACTTGGAGCTTTTGGAACATTTAAAAGGGAAAAATCCGTAGCTGATCATTGAGAGAGTCGTAGTTCAAGATAGTCGTTGATCGAAGACACAACCTTGTCATCTACTGATGGTACAACACAAAGATCGATCGATGTTGCACACTTGCCATCAATCGGTAACCAATTCACAGACAGCCAATCTCAAGCCCAAGTTATAGACAAATGACAAAGATACCCTTGACAAGTTTTGCTAGATTTTAGGGTTTTATATTTATGCTTTATGTATTACACACAGAAGAGTGTGGTGGGAGAGAGAGAATTGAGAGAAGAGAGTTTACTTTTCTATTATATTTTTAATGTTTCTAGGGAAGAAGATTCATAATTCCTTAGGGAGATTTGTATTGGAATTCCAATATTTTATTTATGAATTATATTCAGACTATTGTTTTTACTTATTATGTCTGAGTAGTCAGCAACTAGATTTAGGGTTGAATGATGTCAATCATGGATTAGCCCAAAGTAGGATTGCTAGGTTAAGTTAATATCAATCAAATGAGTTGTGCTTAATGCTTGCTGACAAGAGAGTTTATATGTATTCCAATGCAAACTCTATCAAATTAACCCTACGAACTACTCTTGCCAAGAGAGGTCAAATTGTAGTATTTAGGAATCGAATCCACAGGAGCGTGGGCACACAATAGACTTAATACAGTCTCGATTAAGCTAGGCAAATAGATTAATAAGCAATAAATAAACTATAGCAGATAATTGATTGATTGGTAAGTAAACAATAATAATAGAAGATATTAACCAAGGGTAGTAATCATAGAACTCAATATCTGATGTAAAAGACGACCAACTCTCGCTGCGAGTCTAATCTATTTACTAAGTCTGATGTCTCAGCTCTCGCTTGTTGACACGGAAAGACCATCGATCGATGGTAATAATCATGGATCGATTCCCGGTCTCTTGAGTCAAAAATTATGACCTAATTCAATAAATTCACTAAATTAACTAAATTAATACTCGTTTGTTTCTAGCAACCTAGCTCAACAGGATTAATTCTAGTAGTAGACCATTCTCTCGTTTGCGCCTAACTATCCTATGATCAGGGTTCTAGTTAGCTACTCTAGAAAACAAGAAATAAACACAATTCTATTGATATATCTAATAATCAACCTAGCAATTCTACTGTTTGCTAATCATCAATACCATTAATAAACCCTAAACCTAACAAGAGATCGACTCAGACATAATCTTTGTCACAAAAATCATAGATGAATAGAATAAATATAATATAAAACAAAAGGAGTTCCAGGAGGAATCTGAAGGAGTTCATCCCTTCTCTCCTAACTCTATAACAATGAATAAAAGAAAGCTTGCTTAGCGTTCAAGCGTAGCCGTCAACAATGGCTTAGAAGACATATAAATAGTGTTTTAGGTCATCCATAGGTATTCTGGTAATTTGTGGTAGCTTCTAGGGTTAATTCAGCCATAAAAAAATAGGGCATGTCTTATGGGATCACCATCGATCAACACCAAGGCTGTGCCGTCGATCGACACTCATTTATCTCTCGATATCTTCCTCTCGCGAGGCAGACAGACCACTCTCCATTAAAACGGGAATAAGTTTGGATCTAACCGTCAGATGGACCTCAAACCGGTGGCAGTGGAAAGCTAACTCAAAGGTATATCTTATTTCAAAATATCAGATTAATCGCACCATATTAGGGTCTCCCTCCATAGATAAACATCTTACGCATATGCGCAATTATACATTTCTAAAAGCTCCATAATTACCAAAGTTCTCGAGAACGTACCTGAACCTGAAAATACTCCAAAACAAACTACAAACACATATAATAGAGTCTGAATAGGGCTGATATCATGGCACAATAGTGGTAAATATCAGGCCCTATCAACTCCCCCAGACTTTTTTTTTGCTTGTCCTCAAGCAAACAAAGCCTGTGAAAGAGGTTCTGAAAAGCGAGGACTTACATAATGTCTAACTATAACTGCACCCTAATTTGTTTCAGCCACATCCTATCAAGTCAATCACAAAGAAACTTTATATACCCTATCCTAGCATAGCAAGTAAATCCATTCTACCAACACTTAGCAAATACTAGTCTGACTCACCCCTCTACTGATTTCATTTCTTTGCATTAAATAAAAGTGCAGGATTTACCTTAGGAGTATTGATCAAAGGATATGTGGACTCTTACCCCTGCAAGTATCTGAGCACACATGTAGTCTTCTCTGATCCCTTTCCTATCTCACTTCTCTCAGTCAATGTCTCCCTTCTTTTATGGGTATCATTTTATTTTTTTAATTGATAGAGATATTTGGACATGTTTCTATGAATCAAGCCCTAATGGTTTTTGCCACCAAATCTTGTTCAGTTCTTTTTGACATTTATATCTTTATAGAATCATATGAATCAAGCTTTAATGGTTGTAGCCACCAAATCATGTTTGACTCCTTTTAAATTTGAAGGGGAGAGAGAGGGGAATCAGAAGCACACATAATTTTACCTTTCATACTGTAGAAGGAATCCGATCCAGTGTATACCAAGTCCAAAGGCAAGTTGATAATGTCAGGATTAGTGTTGGAAATCAGCTCCAGTTCCTTCAAACTTTATGAGCAAGTGTGATATAGTGGTAGGATGATCCACTTTGGTATCTCTAGTAATGTCTGCAAACAACCTTCTAAGAATGGTGCTGAAGTGTGGTTAGTCAATAATTAATCTTGATCATAGTCTCCTTTGAATCAATAAAACTTTTTGAAAAACTTAATATATATATATATATATATATAGTATATAAGACTCAAAACAAATCAAATAGAATCAGCGAATGACCCCCAAAGTTAAATTACATTGCCCCTAGTGTAATTCGTCCCGGATTGGTGAGGAAAAACTAAATCATAAGTAAATAGCTTAAGAGAGAAACTCGATACCAGACTCTGTAAAAGAGTATTGATCGATGTCACGATGTTGATGTCGACCGCTGGTCATGTTCCATGGTCGATCGATGTTTATTCTTCAGTGTCGATCGAATGATACACCTGGAAGTTTCTACTATGTTTTTTTATTTGTAAATTAATAAAACTTAAAATAGAACACAATATAAATAATACCTCCCCCACACTTATACAGTCTGAGATTGGTGTAGAAAAAAAATCATAAGGACCAAATTTAACAAGAAAAAACGATATACCTGCTTGTTGATGGTGACCATCGATCGACACAGTTAAGTGGCGAGTCTACATCTGACGTAAGATCATAGTTTGATACATTGGTACTCTTTAGTGTCGAGTCTTCAATGACCTAATAACATTGTCCCGGAAGAACAGTGTTGGGGTGAACAATGTCACGATGAACAGTGTCAAGATGAACAGTGTTGATCGATGTCGGATGAACATTGTTCAGGTGAACAATGTCGTGATGAACAGTGTCACAATGAACAATGTTGTGGTGAACAGTGTTGGTTGATGTCGGATGAACAGTGTCGTTTGATGGTGAGGTATTAGCATCGATCAATGTTGTGGTCGGATCACAGATAACAATTCTTCTGCTCTGCTCCGCTCAGATCCATCATGTTCATCACCTTTTCGTGTAACCTTATCTGTTTGTTGAACCTGATTATCTGGCTTCTTAGCGCGAGTGCTCAGTGTTTCATATCCTCCATCTGTTTCACTATATGGAACGCCCAACATCTGACTGAATTTAAACATCAGTTCCTTCTCCCAGCCTTTAACCATCATGTCCAGCATATCATCAATCTTCTTTAGTGAATTTGTGATATAGCCTATTTATTCCAATTTTAGGCCATGTAATAGGCTCTATTTGGGGTCTATTATATATGTCTAGGCTATGTTTTGAGGTCTTTACAGTTCAAGGTTCGTTTTGGAGATATATGGAGATATGATATGGGTGTGTTTACTGTTCAAGAAGGGTATAAATAGCCTAAACAATGAAATATCAAATTAACCCTTAATCCTAACACACAAAACAATACTCTTGCCAAGAGAGATCAGGTGTAGTACTTAGTGATCGAATCCACAGAGAAAAATGACACGCAATAGATTTCTTATTCCTAAAGGTTAAGTTAGGTGATTATATATATTGGTAACTAGTAATCAGTCTAAGGAAATATTCCTTATTGGAGAGTGTAGATGCAATATGGAAATATGCTAATAATGTAAATATGAAAATATGCTAATAATGTAAATATGGAAGTATTCTACAAAACTAACTAGATGTAAATGTAAATATGCTAGATCTAGGGTTTTAGGCAAGTGGATTATAGATGATAGAAGCTAAGGGTATTAATCATTGAACTCAATATCTAATGTAAAAGACGACCAGCTCTCACTACGATTCTAATTTATTGACTAAGTCCGATTTCTCAGCTCTCGCTTGTTGACACGGAATGACCGTCAATCGATGGCAATGATCCTCCATCGATCGATTGGCTCTAGAGTTTTATGACCTAATCCGATAAGTTCACTAGATTATCTAAATCAACTCTCGTTTGTTTCTAGCAACCCAGCTCAACAGGATTAATTTTGGTTGTAGACCATGCTCTCGCTTACAGCTAACTATCCTATGATCATGGTTCTAGTTAGCTACTCTAGAACACAAACAATAAACACAATTATATTGATATATCTAATAATCACCCTAGCAATTCTATTGTTTGGTTAATCCATCAATACCATTAATAAACTCTAAATCAAGTTGATAACTACTCATACATAATCAAAGTAAGAATAATAATCTGAACATAATGCATAGATAAAATACAAGGATTCCAATACAAATCTCCCTAAAGAGTTATGGATCTTCTCCCTAAATAAAATACTAAAGAACCTAGCACCGTATGTCTACGTACGTATGCCTTTTTGTGCCCCATTCTTTTGGTGTCATACATAAAGTATAAATATAAAACCTAAAATCTAGGTCAAAACTTGTTCAGGGGTAAACATGTAATCTTGTGCCTTGTCTCTAATTTGAGCTTGAAATCAGATGTCTGTGAATTTCTCATTGATCGATGGCAAGTGGTCAGCATCCATCGATCTTGGTCATGTAACATTGGTCGATGTCAAGATAGTGCCGTCGATCGACGGCAGTCTTGTACATCGACTCTCTTAATGATCAGCTACAAATTATTCTCCTCTCAATGCTCATAAAGCTCCAAGTATCTCCATATATCTTCAAAACGCACCTGGACCTGTAAAGACCTTAAAACATAGCCTATACACACACCATAAACCATGAATAGGGTCCATAACATGGCCTAAAATTGTTAATAAATAGGTTATATCAACTCCCCCAGACTTAACCTTTTGCTTGTCCTCAAGCAAACAAGCTTGCAAAAGAAGTTTTGAAAAGCGAACACTAACTTAAAAACTAATTATAACTTTCACCTTACTTTATTTCAGCCACATCCTATCAAGTCAATCACAGAAAACTTTATATACCCTATCCTAGTATAGCAACCAAATCCATTCTACCAACAAATTAGCAAATACTAGTCTGACTCGCCCCTCTACTGATTTCATTTCTTTGCATAAAATAAAAGTGCAGGCTTTACCTTGGGAGTATCGATCAACGGATATAACTCTTACCTCTTCAAGTATCTGAACACACATGTAGTCCTCTCTGATTCCTTTCCTCTCTCTCTTCTCACTTCTTCTCAGTCAATGTCTCCCTTTGAGGGTATCATTTTATTTTTTTAATTGACTGAGAGGTTTCGATGGGCTTCCATGAATCAAGAGCTAATTGTTTTTGCCACCAGATCCTGTTAACTTCTTTTTGACATTTATCTCTTTCTAGGATCATATGAATCAAGCTTTAATGGTTGTAGCCACCAAATTTTGTTTGACTCCTTTTTTAATCTGAAGGGAAGAGATAGGGGAATCAGAAGCACACAGACTTTTACCTTCCAGACTTGCAGAAGGAATCCGATCCAATGTATACCAAATCCCAAAGCAAGAAAATAATGTCAAGATTAGTGTTGGAAATCAGCTTCGGGTCCTTCAAACATTCTAAGCAAGTGTGATATAGTGGCAAAATGATCCAGTTTGGTATCTCTAGTAATATCGGCAAACAACCTTCTAAGAATGGTGCTAAAGAGTGGTTAGTCAATAATAAATCTTTATCACAATCCTCTTCTTGACTCGATAAAAATCTTTGAAAAACTTATACATAGATAGTAAATAAAACTCAAAACAATAAAATAGCATTAGCCAACCTCCCCCCCCCTAGAGTTAAATTACACTGTCCCCAGTGTATTCCGCCTCGGATTGGTTAGGAAAAATCAAATCATAAGTAAATAACTTAAGTATAGGACTCGATACCTCTCTCTGTAAGAGTGCGTCGATTGATGGTCAGTGGGTTTAGTCGATCGATAGTCGCGATCCAGTGTCGACCGATGTTGCCTCTATGGTGTCGATCGATGGTAGTATAAATAGTCCGTAGAAATAAAATAAAACTTGAAATTAATACTAGTATAAGTAAAGACTAAGTAAAAACTTACTAAACATTGGGTTGTCTCCCACTCAGCACTTGGTTATAGTCTTAAGCTCGACGTTTTGAACTTTCTGACTAGAATGAAGGTGGATCAACACTTGAAGAGCGAGTGTCTACATCTTCTTTGCTCTTCTGAAACCATGTGCCAACAAGCTTCTCATTGCTTCATCTCCTCTGGCTTTCTCATTCTTCATGATCTCCTTAGTAACCTCCACTGAATACATTATCCTTTGTAAATTCTCAATATTACACTGAAGCATTCAAAGTCTGGCTGCTGTAGTCTCTGATATATCCTCCAATTTCTAAGAAATATCTTCCTTCATTAGGCTCTGAGAAAAGGCAATCTCATTGAATATGTCTTCCAATTGATTTTCTGCTGTGGTTTTTTTTTTCTGTCGAAATCAGTATTGATCGATGGCATAATGCTACCGTCGATCGATGGCGTAATGCTACCCTCGATCGATGGCGTAATGCTGCCGTCGATCGATGTCACTTTATCTGGTCCACTCGCATGCTGTCTTGGAACAGTACCCAAATCTTGCTGCATCATATCCATGCGTGTTGTCAGACCGGTGTGGCACTTGTCTATAGGATAGTAGACATCATCAAGCCTTCTGTAGAAATCTTCTAATGACATCTCTTGAGTGTTGTAGATCTTATTCACAAGATCGTCAATTTCTGCTCTGCTATATGTTTCTTGCTTCTTCCTGGACATAGCGATCTTTTCTGCATGTTGAGTTAAACATATGTAGTTGTACTCATACATAGTAGCTCTCTCTAGAACTGCCCTGATATCGTCCTCTTGCACATTCACAATTCTTCCGTCTATAGAGCGTGCATTACCATTCTCATCTCTGTAGATGCCATACTGATCTTGCTTTTCCCAAAATAAAATCCTTATGCCATCAGTATCAAAAGCTCTCTTTCAATTCTCTACCTGGCAATCTACCAATAAAGGATTTATCCAATTGACCGGTCCCGGAGTTTCTGAAGTAAAGGGGTTAGATGTTCAGAACTCGTGGACTTCTGGAATGGTGGTATCGATCGATGCATTCTTCTTGTTGTCGATCGATGTTTGGTAGTGGATAGGCTCGTGCTTCTGCTCCTTGATGTCGATCGATGTCGGTACCTGTGCGTGGATCGATGGCTGTTATTGTTGTCCAAATAAACATTCTAATCCATTAGCCATAAAAAGGGCGTCTCCTACATCTTCCTTAGGTAGATTCAGAATTCTCCCCTAAAGATCTCGTGCACATCCTTCAGTATCTCTGAAAATTCCATACTCGTCTGGTCTGAGATAACCATCTGTTGTACCTTCTGCTCCAATTAATTGTTTTGATTTTCGTTTGATGTTGTTTTATGGCCAAAATGTGCCGAGGATTGATGCTGGATTGCCCACTCTCGCGTTCATTACCCAGCCAACTTCTTCTAGTGCAAGGCTGCGAGATTCAATAAGTTCTTCCTCTCTGTAAGTTGCATCATGTTCTTCATAATCTCCCCCGTAACCTTGGTATGCCGGATTGGTGTCGATAGATGGTATATATTCACCGTCGATCGATGCTCGATAATCAGGCTGGTGGACTAAAAGTTTTCCAGCTCCATTAGCCATTGCAAGTATTTCTGCCAAATCTTCTTTCATGACATGTAGAATTCTGCCATCCATAGCTCTTGCATCACCATTTTGGATCTCGCATAATACTGAACTCATCTGGTTGTAAATAACCATATTCCCTTTCGCATTCTGCAGTTGAATCTCGTTCGGTTTCTGCTTCATTCTCAGTTTCAATCAACAGTGTATGGTGTCCGTCGATCGATGTTGATTTCCCAGGTTGATGGGAAACATGAAAAACTCCAGCTTCTTCCATATCAATCCCTCGGTATTCAGTTGTTTCTTTCTCTTTGTAGTCTTCGTCGTACTCGAGGTAGGCTGTGTTGTAACTGAAATCGCCATGGTAGGTGTGGGCTTGTTCGGATGTTTGAGTGTTGATCGATGCAATAGGGTGGGTGTTGATTGATTGCTGAACTGTATGGCTTTCAATCGATGGGTTGGGTTGGGTGTCGATCGATGCTCCTTCTTCTGTTTCCTCACCGAACTCGTAATTTCAGAAACATGTGGCCTCAAGCTCTGCATCATTACACAATTCGATCAGGGTAGTCTTGCTCTTATTCTTGACAGGTTCATAAAAAATATTTTGATCAATTAGAGATATATACAACCTGTTTAACTTCATATCACATATGGCTCCCACAGTAGCCTGTGAATGCTCTCCCAAGTAGTAGAGAAGAGTTTCAATCTATCCTGAGTCCATAACATGAAACTCTGTTCGAACTAATGTATTGTTGATCTCCACTGGAACATCGTTTACCATCCCTCCTGAGTTAACACTTGAGTAGTCTACGAATGTAAAATAATCGTTGGAGGGTTCCCCTTTCAGGTTCAGCTCCTCTACCATTGACTTTAGCATAATGCTTACAAACGATCCAGTGTCACAAAGGGATTGGGATATTTGTTTCCTTTGACGAAGCATGGAACTACAAATTTTCCAGGAACATTGTTCTTCTTCAGACAAGTCCTCTGCTTCATCTTCTCTCTAAGGTGATTGAACATTATATCTATATCATCATCTGCTTCCTTGTTTCCCTGAATAACATCCACAATCCGTGAGTATAATAAGCGTCATCAAAAGAAGTATCTAGAGGAATTTTAAAAACTCTTTTAGCAAAGCTATTTATATCCTTTTCATTGGCTTCTCTGCGTTGATATTTAGGGATCTTTTGTCTTCTCTTTGAGTGTCCCTCATCTTCTCTATCAGTATCCATAGCTTCAGATGTGTTTGTATTCTATTCTGAAATTGTCACGGTTGGGCGTTCAATCAATCTCGTATTTAGGTTCGGTAGTCGAACTGGGTTTCTATCCTGCCGATCGATGATAAGTGTGTACTGTCGATCGATTCTTCTGTCACTCTGTCAATCGATGTAATAAAACAATGTCGATTGATGTTAGTCGATTCACACGAAGCCACTGAGTTTGTAGGTGTCATCGTCGATCGATTCTCTCCGGTTGGTGTCGATCGATGCGAATTAGAAGTGCCGAGTGAATCCAAGTTTTCCACACGAAAATGGCTATCTTGGGGCTCATCTCTCTTGAATTCCTTCCAGAAATCATCATCAATTAATGCATTGACGTGGTGTCTTTGCCCAGCCTCGATTTTCTCCTTGAACAAGCTCTCATGCTTCTTAATGGTCTAACTTGTTTGCATCACTTGATTCTCTAATTTCTTCACATGAGTGGTGAGGTTTTTGAACTTGGTATTGAGGTTGTAGTACAAACTATCTATCTACCCATTGAAATCTACAGTCATCTTCTGCTGTCCCTCTAAAACTTTATCAACCATTGCTTCAATCTTACTTTCCTGAGTTTCTAGAGAAGGATTATGGTAGTAGGTAGATGCATAAGTCATGTTTTTGTTGAAGGGCCTTTGTTGAGAATTATGATAAAAGTTACTCCTTTGACCGGTGCCATTGGAGTTCTTGTTGAATCCTGAATTTCCTTGTCTCTGGAAACCATTCCCATCAATGTTGTTTTAATCTTCTTCATCAATCTCATCTTCTCTAGACTCAATTGTCTCCAAGTCCGCAAAAGTAACTTGCTTCTTGAAAAATCTCTGAACACTATCAAGTTTTGCCTTGACCTCTTCAATATGTTCCTTGCTCACATCTGGAGCTGATTTCCTTCTCTCAAAATTGGTGTTCTAGGTGCTACTATTGGATGCCAGATTTTCAATCAATCTTGTAGCTTCTTCAGGGCTTCTGGTGCTGAAGTTTCTCTCACTAGCTGTGTCTAAAGCCATCTGATATTGTAATCCAATACGGCTGAAGAAAGTGCTAAGAAGCTGCACTTCGTTGAACCCATGATGTGAATCTGATCCACGAGTTTCTGGAAGATTCTGAATGTTCTTGTGAAAAGTAGCAATCTTGCTCCTCAAAGCCTCTGCTCTTGTGTCATCAAAGAAGTTACGCAAGAAAGCATTTTTCATGTCATTCCAGGATGTCAAGGATCCTGGTGGTAGTTGCTTAAACCAATATGAAGCTTCTCCAGCAAGTGAGTACTTGAAGAGCTTACATAAAAGATAGTCCTCAGGGACTCCATTGGCCTTAATAGCAGTCACTAGATCCTCAAATCGCTCCAGATGATCCATAGGGTGCTCATGTCACAACCCATGGTAAGGTTTCTGCGCTACAAGTCCGAAGAAAACAGGCTTGATCTCAAAATCGTTACTCTGAAAATCTAAAGGAGTAGAGGAGCTTAGCTTCAGGTTGGTTGGTTGTAGTCTGCCAGCGTTCGTTGAGCAGCTTGGGCGTTAGCTTCAGGTTGAGCTATTGCAGCGTCTGCTTCTTCCTTTTATCAGGGATTACAGCTCCCAGATCGTATATCTTTGACCTGCCGCATAGCGCTGGTGACCATTGAGGTCATGCAAGTCTCCATTCTCATTCTGAACCACAATTATAGGCGCAACCATCTGAACTCGTATGTTGTCGTCGATCGATGTGGGTGAGATGCTGTCGATTGATTCTAAGTGATCAATGTCGGTCGATGCTATCCGTAAAGAAGTGTCGGTCGATGCTGAATGTATGCCGTCGATTGATGCTCGTCGTCTTTCTTTGCGGATCATACATTCGAGTTTTTGCGGGTCTGAGAATAGTAAATGTTGTCTTTTATTGCTCATGGTACTCTTTTGCATGCACCTGAAAGACAAAGGAAAACAAAAACCAGTAACTTGAAAGTAAAACAAACCTAGACTAAACCCCAAAAATTAAATCTAATGGTGATCAATGTTCCCCGACAACGGCGCCAAATTTGACATGAGTGTGTTTACGGTTCTAGCAGGGTATAAATATCCTAAACAATTAACAATCAAATTAACCCTTAATCCTAACACACAAAACAATACTCTTGCCAAGAGAGATCATGTGTAGTACTTGGGGATTAAATCCACATATAACAATGGCACACAATATATTTCTTATTCCTAATGGTTAAGCTAGGTGATTATATATATTGGTAACAAGTAATCAGTCTAAGGAAATATTTTTTATTGGAGAGTGTAGATGCAATATAGAAATATACTAATAATGTAAATATAGAAATATGCTAATAATGTAAATATTGAATTTTACTACTAAACTAACTAGATGTAAATGTAAAATGCTAGATCTAGGGTTTCAGGTAAGTGGATTATTGAGGATAGAAGCTAAGGGTATTAATCATAAACACAATATTTAATGTAAAAGACGACCAGCTCTCGTTGCGAGTCTAATCTTTTGACTAAGTCCGATGTCTCATCTCTCGCTTGTTGACACGGAATGACCGTCGATCGATGGTCTCTTGAGTCAAGCTTTATGACCTAATTCGATAAGTTCACTAGATTAACTAAATCAACTCTCGTTTGTTTCCAGCAACCTAGCTCAACATGATTAATTCCGGTAGTAGACCATTCTCTCGCTTGCGCCTAACTATCCTATGATCAGGGTTCTAGTTAGCTACTCTAGAACACAAGCAATAAACATAATTCTATTGATAGATCAAATAATCACCCTAGCAATTTTATTGATTGGCTAATCCACCAATACCATTAATAAACCCTAAATCTAGTTGATAACTACTCAGACATAATCAAAGTAAAAATAATAATTTGAATATAATGCATAGATAAAATGCTAGGGTTCCAAAACAAAACTCCCTAAGAAGTTATGAATCTTCTCTTAAAATAAAATACTAAAGAACCTAGCATTGTACGTCCCCGTACATATGCCTTTTTGTGCCCCCATTCTTTTGGTTTCATAAATAAAGTATAAATATAAAACCATAAAATCTAGGTTAAACTCGTCAAGGGGTAAACTTGTAGTCTTGTGTTTTGTCTCTAACTTAGGCTTGAAATCAGCTGTCTGCGAATTGGTCTTCAATTATTGAGAGATTAGAAGTACAAGATAGTCTTTGATCGACGAAACAACCTTGTCATCGACCGATGGTACAAGACCAAGATCGATCGATGTTGAACACTTGACATCAATTGTTGACCAATTCGCAAACAGCAGATTCCAAGCCCAAGTTCGAGACAAGACGCAAGATTACAAGATTACCCCTGGACGAGTTTGGCCTAGATTTTTTTATATTTATACTTAATGAATTACACAAGAGTGTGCAGAGTGTGTGTGCAGAGTAGGCACAAGTATTCTATTATAGTTTTAGAGTTTTTAGGGGAGAAGATTGCTAACTTCTTAGGGAGATTTGTATTGGAACCCTAGTATTTTATCCATGCATTATATTCAAATTATTCTTACTCTAATTATGTATGAGTAGTTATCAACTAGATTTAGGGTTGAATGATAGCAATCATTGATTACCCAAAAGTTGGAGTGCTAGGTTAAAGTTAATATTCATCTATTGAGTTGTGCTTAATGGTTGCATTCTAGAGTAGCTAACTAGGATCTCAAAAGTAGGACATGGATGACTACGAGAGTAGGTTTTGTGCAAGAATAGACTCTATTGACCTAGGTTGTTAGGCGCATGCGAGAGCTGGTCTAATTAGCTTGGTGAACATATCAAACATCGTTCACACTTCCTTCTGATTTCATCGTCGATTGACATCAGGCCTTAGCCATTGATTGATGGTCTTTCCTTTTGCTCGCATATGAGAGATGGAGTGAAAAGGGTTAGAGTAGTTAATATTTGAGTTATAGAATATTTAAATTTCTGTACTTCCTATTCCTTATAATCCATTAAGTTTGAAACCCTAGATCTAGCACATTTACATTTGCATCTAGTTAGTAGAATATTTCCCTATTTACGTTATTAGCATTTTTCCATATTGCATCTATACCTTCTAATAAGGAATTTCTCCTTAAATCGATTTTGTGCTACCAATATATATAATTACCTAGCCTAGTCTTTAGAAATAAGAAATCTATTGTGTGCCATTGCTCTCTATGGATTTGATCCCTAAGTACTACACTTGATCTCTCTTGGCAAGAATAGGGTTTTGTGTGTTAAGATTAAGGGTTAATTTGACAGTTAATTGTTTAGGATATTTATACCCTGCTAGAACAATAAACACACTGTGTCAAATTTGGCGTCGTTGCCGGGGAGCATTGATCGCCATTATATTTAACTTCTAAGATTTAGCCTAGGTTTGTTTTTATTTTCAAATTACTAAATTTTTATTTTCTTTGTTTCTCAGGTACATGCAACAGTGTACCAGATAAATGACAAGAACTACTATTTTCAGATCCGCATAAGCTCGAATGTACGATCCGTGACAAAAGATGACAAGCATTGATCAGAGGTATTTACTCAGTGTCGACCAACACCTCTTCACGGATAGCATCGACCGACATCAGAACTCGACCATCGACCGACGTCGACCACATAGCATCGATCGGCGATCAACTACCCGCATCAATCGACGAACACCTACCCCATTGATCGGCGACAGTCGACGAGTTCAGATGGTTGCGCCAATTGTAGTGGTTCAGAATGAGAATGGAGACTTACGTGATGTCAACAGTCACCTACGTAATGCAGCATGTCAACACATAGATGATCAGGGGGCTTTAATCCTTGATACAGAAGTAGAAGAAGAAGCAGACGCTGCAATAGCTCAACGTGAAGCTAATTCCCAAGCTGCTTAGAGAACACTGGCTGACTACAACCGTCCAGACCAGTTCTATGCCAACAGATCCACCATTCGCCTTTGGGTTTTCAGAGAACGATTTTGAGATCAAGCCCACTTTCTTTGAATTTCTAGCGCAGACGCCTTACCATGGATTGCAACATGAGCACCCTATGTGTCATCTGGAGCGATTTGAGGATCTAGTGACTGCTATTAAAGCCAATGGAGTCCCTGAGGATTATCTCTTTGGTATGCTCTTCAAGTACTCACTTGCTGGAGAAGCTTCATATTGGCTTAAGCAGCTACCACCAAGATCTCTGACATCCTGGATTGACATCAAGAACACTTTCTTGCGTAACTTGTTTGATGACTGTGGGAACCAAAATTTGCACTTTCGATTTTCGTTAAATTAGGAACGCAAGGTAAACCCTAGTTTCCCAGAGGTCCCGAATATCTGCTAAACCACATGTCAATCAATCAGAATAAGAAGTAATTATTGAAAACAAAGTCTTATTCCAAATTTGTGTATGAGCGTTTACAACAGGATAGGAGCCTAGGCTATGAGAGCTGTCGGCGAGATTCCTAGTTTTAATAACCTAAGACCTCAAAACCCTAGTTGAGTCACAGCTTGAATAACAAAAACGGAAAGTTGCCTAAATGCTCTAAGTACTAAGCTATGTTTGCTCTGAGTTGAGATTTTCGTGTCTCCTCTGCATCATCACCCTTGAAGTCCTTATATACTCTTCTAGAGGCGGTTTGCTCTTTCCCCTTCTGCCTTGGTCAAATTTATCGCTTCGTGAAAATATTCTTCTTTTTCCTCGATCTTCATGATTATCTTCAGAAACTTAACATTTATCCTTCGATCTTGACCTTTATCCCTTCAAACTTAACATTTATCCTTTCCTGCAAAATAAAAGATAAATTGTCAGAAAGTTTGGCGTTGATTTCGGATAAAATCGCGAGTGGGCCTTTAGCCGAGCTTTAGACCTCGTCGGGCCGTTTTCTGACTTAGGCGTTTCTCCGATTTTATCGAAATAACATTGCTAAGATGACTTCTTCCGATAGTTAGGATTTTTTGTTTGGGGCGAGTGACTTTAGGTGTTTAGTTAACCGTTACTATCAACCTGATCCTTTCTCGAGAAAACGAGTTCTTACGGTAAAGTTCCAATGTCAGTCCTGATTGAGACAGAACAAAGATAAGTTCGATCAAGTATCGAAAGGGGGAATTTAGCGAGGACGAGGTGAAACTGGATTGATTTGATCCAACTTTCCGAACGAGCGATTCAGATTGCTCGTGCCATTAAACTCGCCCGTACGTCGAGTTGGCTTTGTCCAACTAGCCATACGGGCAAGTTGGTCGTGTCATGCCATCTATCTCGCCCGTATGGTGAGTTGGAAAGTCCAACCCGCCGCACGGGCGGGTTGGTTGGTCTGTTCCGTCCAAATCGCCGAACGGGCGAGTTGGTCGATCCGTGCTGTCCAACTCGCCGTACGGGCGAGTTGGTCGATCCGTGCTGTCCAACTCGCCCGTATGGCGAGTTGGTCGGTCCGTGCCGTCCAACTCACCCTGTCCAACTCGCCATACATGCGAGTTGGTCAGTCCGTTCCGTCCAACTCGCCCGTACGGGTCGATTCGTGTTCCTTTCTTTAGAGTTTTGGCCCAGACACTGCATTCGTATAGAAACATGTTTTTTGATGCTGATTTCAAGAATACCGTTTGATACGCCCCGGTTCGAGAACCGACCTGCTTGGATCATGGACACAGCCCAAGGTGGCGATCTTGTCGACCAACTAAACCAAACCGAGGTTCTCTCATCAGTTCATGTCAATTCCCTTATCATCTATGCAAACTTGTATGAGCTAAGGCCAGCTGATGAGACTGAGGACGAGCTGAAACACAGAGTGCACAAGCTAGAACCAGCTAAAGAGAGTGTGCATGAGCTGAAACCAGCTGAAGAGTGTGTGCATGAGCTGAAACCAGCTAAAGTGAGAGTAGATGAGCTGTATGAGCTGAGTGAGCTAAGTGACATTACCTTGGAGCTGGATGAGCTAAGTGACTCTAACTTGGAGCAGAATGAGCTAAGTGATACTGAAGATGGAGCTGGTTTAGTTGCTGGGCGAAATGGACCTTTTTCAGCCCACAGAAAAATTTATAACAAATTCAATTTGGGTTTGTTTTACTCCAAATTCGACCAGGCCTTTGGTGATGGTCTTCTGCCCATTTGCATCAAGAAATATCAATAAAAGGAGTCAAATTCGTGGTCAGATCAAGGGACATTCAACAACATACTTATTTCTAGTCAAAAGTCTTAGTCTTTGTTTGTGTTTTCTAAGTTTCTAGTTTTTCACAAAAACTCTTAGTCTTTCTTTGACCACAAGCAGTATAAATATGTAATCACAAGCCACGGAATAATCAGATTGTTTTCCCCTTTTTATGAGTTTATATCTTTGTTCTTTGCTTATAACATTTCTTAGTTTCTTGGTGAGGTTATCTCCAAGTTTCGATCCTTCTTTTGTTGGACCGGTGCGTCACATCCGACATCGATTGAAGTCTGGTAGTATCATTGGAGCTTCCGCAACCCTTTGTGTCACCATTCATCCTATCCAGTTTTCCTTTTGGAGTTCATATCCATTTCAGTCTGTTTGAGTGATCCTGTCCGATCTCAAGACGAATCACCGTTTTTGACCCCAACAAACAAATTCTTCCGGTAGGATTCCGACGTTGATTCCGTCGTAACCGATTTTGACCCCAACAATTTGCCCCCAGATTGTAAGAACTCTGAAGTTCTTGCGAGCGTTTTTAAGCATATTGGATGAATTAGGCGGAATCCGACGTCTGAAGCCTGGAGGTTAAAAAGTGAATTCTTTCTTCTATAAGTATGTCGAGTGGTTTTACTAACTCTTCATATGTACATTTCCCCAAAATTTTTTAAGAATCAAAAGATTTTCTCCTTTCTTTAATTCCTTTGGTAAAAAGGAAGCTATATCTTCGGGGAGAGAAGTTTCCTCAAAGTCTCGTGATAACCGTCCCGTCCCCAATGGTTCCAGCTCACAACACAATGATGTTGTGCCGAAGGTGGAATTCTCGGCGTAATCAGTCGATCCTAAAGAAGCTGAAGCGTACTGGGTGGCCAGGGGAGACGTGAAACCCCCAGACCATGTACGTGGGCCTTGCCTCCGTTTTGTGCCAACCCTGTAGAGGGTTGTCCCAGCAAAAGATGTCCGTATGGGCTGGATTCCATCCGGAGCCATTGCCGAGTTCCTGAATCGGTCGAGTTTTGTCTTCCGGAGGTAGGAGAGGTTGCTGAGTTTCCACCTGATGGTTACTTCATGTGTTACGAGGTGTACCTGACGGAAAGCAATTTCTGGTTTCCTATTCCCGAGGCCATAGCGCGACTTCTCGATTGTTCTAAGATATCGATTGGTCAAATAAACCCGTGTGGCTGCAGCATATTGTCGGGATTCTCGTGCTGAGTTACGAGTTGGGTATAACCCTTGATTCCAAACACCTCGACGCTTTGCTTAAACCAGTAGGGAAATCGTCAATAATTCTGTTGAGGCTCCGGTCGGGGATGACGATAATAAGCAAAGTCATCCGTGTTGATGATGCATCTGTCGAGGAAAACGGCCTCTCCGTCTTTAGGACTAGATGGGGTTTGAAAGGTATCCTTGATCATGTGTAGCCCCTTTTCTCTTTTATTTACCCCACCTTTTTTTTTGTTTTGGTGGCGTTCGATCTCTAATACATTTCATTTACATTTTATTTTCATAGACCAATCTTTTCCCTCCGAGTCCAGAAGGTCTGGATACCATCCGGACTTGCTTCGCAGTCGCCCATGTTTTTGGGAAACGTTTAACCCAAAGAGGGTCTGTCACGCTGTTGCTCCACACCATTCTCGGTACCAGCCAGATCTGCCGGTTGAGGAAGGATTGGAGGCGTCCATGGGTGGATTTGTTTTGTGCGCGGTTCTCATGAGAGAAGAAAGACCGAAGACTCGGAAGGACAAACACTTTGTTGTTGAGGATGAGCGGTCCTCCTCCGGCTATATACTGAGAGATTACCCCAATAGTCAAGTAGATGGGGACAGTGGCAGTCGAGGTGATTTCGATGAACCGCTTGGTCTTGACTATCTTCCGGGGGCAGGTGGATCCAGTGAGACCACAGAGTTTACCCACGCGTCGAGGATGGTCAACGGGGTAAGTTCTTGTCATTTTCTTTTGAGGATGAGCTTTTCAGACTTCAATATACTTGGAAGGGCCTCCTTATTATGAACCGAGCACTTAATGCGAGCTGGCAGGAAGCACATATGGCTCAGTTTAAGGCTGAGGTAGCCAACAATGAGATTGCTTCTCTGAGGGATGAGTTTGAAAGTTCTCGTAGCCGCTAGAGGGATTCGGTCACGACTGCGGTTCGTCGTGCTTATAGGCGAGGGAAGAGGGAAATGGCCGAAGTCAAGAGGACTCGTCGTGAAAAATTCTCTTATCAATTCGAGGAACATACGAAGGGTAATAAGGACTTCGGAGACTATCGTGAATTTCACGGTGCTGTGGGAGGACTATACCTCATGCAGGCTCCTGGTTATTCTTTCGGGGCCAAATATGCAAGGCAGACCGGGCGTATGAATGAGAGGGATAGAGACTTTGCGATTCCTCATACCGAAGACAGGATTTGGGAACAATGGGACCGGATTTCTTTTTCTCCCGACATAGTGGAGGCTAAGGTGGGGAATGCTGATGAGACGGGCGAGCTAAATCAGCTGACGGCTCCTCTAGATATCAACGACTATTTGCTTGGTAGATCGATGACCGGTTGTTTCGTTCTTGTTGAGTAACCGTGAGGTTGTGACTGATTCGAGAATGCTCTCTTTTATATTATTGCATGTTTATGTCTTGTTTGTTTGTCGGCCAAATATGGTCGTATATAGCGGGACTGGACAAGTATGGCCTTGAATCCATGTCTTTTACTAACTTTTATTCGAACAGTGCTTTTTTATGACGAATGGGTGTTTTTAGATATTTGGGATTTGTTTTGTGTAGAAATCGAGTTGTCATCTCGACTTCCTCATTTTTTTTTGAGGATCACCCTGTTTGTTATTCGTGCGAGATATTTGAGGATTTTTCAATGTTGTGGGAACGTTTAGATACGGATGAAGAGACATGCTTTTAGGATCTCGTATCTTTTTGATATCATGTCTTGAGACGTTTGAGACCAGTGTGCTGGGTTTAGGGCAAGACCTAGGTTTACTTTCGGTTTAAGGCTTTGCGATGACTAATCGGATTTAGTTTTGCCTGCTGCGATTTTAAACTGACTCCGTTCCGATTTAATGTCCGCGATAGGTTCTCGGCTTATACGAATTGTCTGGTCGGAGTCGAGCATCTCTTCAGGGACAATTTTTAAGATTCCCGAAAGTGCTGACCAAAATTTTGGATTTCTTTTATAGCGCGCTGTTTATCCTAGTCGGATGTGAGAGGTCTGTCCTTAGGACGGACCTGGGTGCATTTTTTTTTAAGATGGCTAAGCTGCTCGGCGGGGCCAATTGCCCAGTGTTTTGTAGTTGTGAATGGATTGGGGGTGTATTCTCGAAAATTAAGATGATGTCTCGACTATTTTTTTTGAAAACAAACTTTGCGTAAGTAACGTTTTGAGCATATGAAACCAGGATCTCGTGCTTTGATCGGGAATCGATGATTCGACCGAGATAAGATGGTGTAGAGTTGATCTGTTTTGAGGTAAAACGATTTTTTGCGAGTTTTCTTTTCTGGGATGGCGAAATAATTTTTCTACTCGTGAGGATGTGCGACATAGTGTTTCTTTGTGGGATGATAGACAATTTACGAATTTATAAAGAAGTCTTTATTGTCGAGAATTGAAAATCCCGGGTACAATTCAATTTTTATTTATTTTTGAATGTGGGAATATACAAGTGTGCGTATATGTACCCACTCCCCCCCTTTGCAGTAACACATTTATTTCTTCTTTAAGGTGCTTGCTCAGAAAAGAAATGATTGTTTGAAACAGCTAGGGAACGTTTGTGATCTGTTATATTGATCTGTACCGAGTAGTGATTTTATCAGAGTTGGAAAGGTTATCTATTGACCAGAGCTTCTTTCAGACATACCTTTGAAAATCTATGAGGCGATGTTGCCTAAGCTTATATCAGATTCAATAGTACTACTGAAACCCGAAAACTGGCAACTCAATTTAGCCTATCCTAAAGATCCTTTGCGGATAGGTGAGCACCATATAAAAAAAATTGAGAATCTGAAATTTTTTGTAAGTTCGAATATTTTGGGAACCAACCATCAGTTGTTTTGGCGCAAGCAGATGAGTATAAGTTCAGAGACTCCATTGTCGAGTAAAGTGTGTACAGCTATGTTTTGAGAATTCGGGGACGAATTCTTTTGAGGGGGGAGGAATGTAATAACCCTCACGACGGATACGAATTTTGTCGAGAAAAATCCCGCTCGACCAGTTTGGAGATGGTCCAACCATAATTAAAATAAAATCGACCAAGTAAGCTAATGACTCGACGGGACTGCCTAGTGATCTAATGACTATCTTATGATAGTTCTCGTCGAGTGTTGGATGAGCAGGTCGTGTATTAAATATTAGAGTGTATATTAAGCTGGACGATATTTTTCGAGAGCAAGACGAGAGCAAAAGGAAAATACATATTTGGTCAAAAAAATTGTTCAGAATTATCGAGCAGCTTCCTAAATAATTATGACCGTCATGTACTTCACATTCTCATCTGCTTGATCAGCAACCAAGTAACATGAAATGCACCTTCCTGTATGCTTGCTTCTGTAGTAAATGGCACATGACAATCACAAGCTGCCTGCTTGCTTGCTGGCTCAGATTTATATAAAAAGAATCATGTGGCTGGAAAAGCTTTCTTCAAAGGAGGGAAAGAGTGAGCAGCTTTGTGGCTGTGACTGCTGAAGCAGGACGCCAGCTGCCTCATCTCAGCCAAGCTTAGTAATGAGCTAAACCCTCAGGTGAAGTTACCATAGCTAATATTTAACCCCTCCTCCAGCTGCTTTGGTCGTTTTGTTGCTGAAACAAAGACAGAAAATTTCAGAGAGAAAAACAGTGAGATAGGAGAGAAAAAGTGGGAGAAAAATCAGAGAAAATTAGACAAGACCTTGGACGAATCTCTTACATCCTCTAGCTTAGTTCCTTTCTGTGTAGAAGATCAGAAGGTGAAGTATCCAGAGAAAACCCTAGACTATATTCTGTCTTTGTGATGAACAGATTTTGATTTCTGTTTTTAAAACAGTTCAGCCGCTAGTTAAGTTTAAAGGGGAGGACCATCTTAGTTCTTATGTCTGTCAGTTTTTGTGGTAAGCTTCATCTTCTTGCCTCAGGCATGTATTGATCAGAATTGGATCTTGTTTAGTTAATTTGTTGCTTTGGATCATTTGTTTAAAGCTTTCTACGGTTCAGTTTTATTTATTTCAGAATAAATCAGTTGCTGGAATTGTTGTCTCATCTGTTATAAACTGAATGGATCTAATCTGAACTGAGCTGATAATGGTCTCAACTACGTCACTGATAAATCATTCCCTGAACCAAGCTAACAGTAACTTATTTAAGTTTCTTCTTCAGAACCGAAATGTTGGATTAGTAATGTTCTGAACTTAACAGATTTTATCTTGTCTTGAACTGATCTGAGACGAGCTGTCTATATTCTTGTTTTGTCAAGTACTCATCTATTCCGAGTTGAAATGACTTGTTAGGAGCAGAGCTGAACTGACCGAGATTAGTGAACTGTTTAGCCTTGAACTATTTTGTTGGACTGATGATCCTATGATCCGAACTGTTCTGTTGTAGGACATTGGACGAGTGAAGACTTAAGCATCCATTTGATCACATCCACTAAACCGTTTACTCTCAGTACTTAGTTGAGGTGTTAAGCTAGCATTCCTGTCGATCCTTGGAGCCATGTAGTCTCTTGGTTTGAATTCAGATGGTCAAGGAGTGTAGTAAGATCAGCCGGACTCGTCCATGTGATCGATCTGAATATGAAGTATACCGGATTGGAGTGTGATTAGCTTGAGCTCGAGTCTAGTCTTCCTTAGCCAATATCATGGATTCAAAAGTGAGTCTAGATAGATGACTGATGAGTTATGAATTAGTGTTGAGTGAGTAAAATAAATGATTATGTTTGATAGATAAGTAAGTTTCTTGAACTATATTAAACTGTGAGTGTTTACTTATTATAAACACTTATGAAATATTATTTGAGGGTTATCCCGAGCCTTAGTACTTGTTCTCAAGTACTAATATATAAGTATATAAGTATGAATAATGTGAAGTCTTATTGTATACTCACTCTCCCTAAAGTTTCCGCATTACCGTGAATTGGTCCTGCGATATGGAACAAGGTCACGAAGACAGATGATGGGGTCGCACCCTGGAGACCGTGAAACTGCATGCAGCAGTAGATGTTCGATCTTGGAATATCTGATTGAGATGATTGTTATATTTATTTTTCCCGCTAGGCTCGGTTAGCTTTGGTAGTTTTCCGGGTCTAGTATATATATATTATACGTATGACTGAATGGCGGCTGTTGTGGAGGTGATGTTTAAGATATGATTCACATCGATGGAATAATAGGCCTTATATATATATACAATAATTAAGGAATATATTTCCTCTGCATTCAAATAGTCGATTGC
Organism: Moricandia moricandioides; assembly: GCA_905132885.1. NCBI lineage: Eukaryota > Viridiplantae > Streptophyta > Magnoliopsida > Brassicales > Brassicaceae > Moricandia > Moricandia moricandioides. Next base: position 165,373 of record CAJHQQ010000340.1, on the reverse strand, counting down.
TCGGGATATTATTAATATGTGCTGGGGGTGCGGGATTAGACTCACTGAGCAAACTAGTTACTCATGACTCATTTGTGATGCAGGTAAGCAGTAGGCGGGAGACCTTTACTCTAGGACGGGAAGGAACAATATTAGCCAGCGGTAGCTTTATTATCCTTGCAAAGTAGTTTTGATATATCCTATGTATAAAGTTTGTTGACCAACCTCGAGGTTAATCATTAATATTTTGTAAGATGCTTTTGAAAGAATACTATATAAGGTATTAAAGAATGTTTCATTAAGTACTAGTTCCATATGATATTAGTCCTTGTCCAGTCGAACTAACTATTTGGTATTACTCAGTCGGGTTGAAAAGTCTCGGGTTGTACCTAATAGGATATGTGTACTTAGGCGATTGGCCTAAGGTACCTGGATCTATTCCAGAAACTTCAGGTTAATCGTTGAGGTACACATTGTGGCCTCTCGGTTTGGTTTAAGTTACTAGTGATTGCTTCTGCATGTTCTTGTTTGATTGTTGCACGGTTGGTCAAGTCAACTTGTACTTAGACCAGATCGGGGGTGTCACAGGGATAGCTGAACTCGTCTTTTGACAAGCTGCCTACATACCTCTTTCGAGGATCAAGCCATCTTGTAGTTCTGTTTGTTTGGGCGAGTTTGTTTACTCGGCCGCTGTGTTTGTGTCGACTGCGTCAGTTGCTGAGTCGACGTCTTCTGTTTGACTTGTCTTCTCTGATAGGATGGGCATGTCGGGCACTGTAACCGGTTGTGCGCTTGTCGTTGCTAGAATCAACGGTTCGGGGTCATCCTTGCCCGAAGTACTTTCGGGTGATGCATGGGCTATCCTCGGGCGCTTGGAATTTTTGATTGGGGTGTTCGTGATTTGTCTTAGCTTGTGTTCGGCCAGGAAGCAGCGGCTCGACTGCTTCTGGCAGCCCCAACTTACAGCAATTTCGTTGTGAGTTGTGAACTTAATGCCTAAATGGTAAATTGATGGGACTGCCTTCATGGCGTTTAGCCAAGGCGTGCCCATGATGACGTTATAGATGGTGGGGTGGTCTACGACCGCAAAATTGACGATCTTGGTGACTTCTTTGCTGCCACAGGTAATTTGATAGATCCGAGGGTCATTGATGTTATCCCAGAGAAACCGGTTAGCGGCTTAGGTGATGGTACAACTTTGCCTAACTCCATTTCATCCGTTGACTGTGCTTCCGGTGTCTATGAGAACCCTGGCGACCTCGAGACATCTTATCAAGATATCGATTACGAGTGGGTCGCAGGGTGGCTGGTCGATTCCTCCAGCTTCTTCTTCAACGAAAGTGATTACTTCTTTCGGAGTGTCATTGATCGTGGGCCAGATTGTCGAATTCGCGTTTGTCTCGGCTTTGCGCTGATAAGCTTTGATGGCTGAAACGGTGTCGCTGCAGAATTGTGATCCGCTGATGATCATGTTTACTCTGCGACGGTTGTTGTCGTTGCCTTTATCATCCTGCCTTCTTCCACGTTATTCTCCCGATTGGTCCACTTGGGAAGGTTTATCCGTTTGAGGAGTTCTATCACTTTTCGGGGGGGGGGGGGGGGGGGGGAGGTGATCTGAGTTACGAATGAGATCCTTCACGCTGGAGACTCCTGAGAATTCTCCGGAGAGCATTTTTGCGGCCAATCTTGCGCCGAGAACTTTGCAGTTAATGGTCAAGTGTTTACGCGTTCGGTGAAAATCGCAGAAGGCATTTTCGTTGTAACTCGGATTTTGGATCAACTTATTACCCGCCATCCGTCCTTTCTCTGATCCGGATTTAATTGCGTAGCTATGCGCTCCATTGTTTCTTCGTCTCCGTGTTGGGCGTTTCTGTCATTGCGAGGGTTTTTTTTTATTTCTGATCGGACCCCGGATCCTTTGACACATTCTTTGTTGGCTTCCACTTTTGGCACAAGACCCCCGTCTCTTCTTCGATGATAATGTAATCCGTGGTTTTGTAAAGTGCGTCTTGGATCGTACGCAGCTTTTCCAAAGTTATCCACTTCCTGAACTTTGACTTGAACCAGAGATTTTTTCGAAGGGCGTCTATCGCGACTTTGTCGCTTATCCCGCTGACTCTAGCCATGACGGTTTGAACCGTTTTGTGAAGTCGCGGAGGGTTTCGTCCTCTCCCTGGGACAAACTCCAAAGGTCCACGTCAGAGGTTTCTCGATCTAGCCTGAGGCGAGAGAACCATTCTAGCCCTGCTCCGCGAAGGTTCTCTACGAAGAGGCGGCATTCACCAACGTCACTCTCGTTTTCTCTGAATATGGATCTACCCATCGCGACCTGAAAAGCCTGTAGGTGTGCCTTAGGATCAGTAGTTCCATCCTATGGCATCACTTTGACATTCCTAGAATCTGAAACCCTAGTTTCGTGATACGAGTAGTAAAGGGTATTTTACGAGCCTCTTCGAGAAGTAGATCGTTCTCCGGTGCGGGCTAGTAGCGTGGTGGATTTGGGACTTCACCGCCCTGACTTCGGCCACCGTTTTCATGAGATCATCGGGGTGATCACGGATTTCAGAACTCTTGCTAGCAGATTTCCGACTTTGTTGGTATTTGCTGCGAGTGGTCCGAGTTTGCTACTCAGCCAGAACTTCCTGTTCTTTCTAGAAGATAGCTTCTTCTTCTTCGTTCACAGGGTTGTCGAATTGAGATTCGTCCCTAGCTGCTCGACTTCTTATGCGGCACGGATGTATGTCTGCCTCTTCGTCCGTAGGTTTGGACTGACTGCTAGATTCCACGTCGACACGTTCGACTTCTCCTCCCTCTTTATCTTTCTCGATAAAAGGAAGGTCTCCAGGGTTTTTTCGTGTATGTGCGGGGTGAATTTGTCAGGATTTTGTCCAGACGGTTGGCCTTGTGTGTTATCGGGCTGGTCCAAAGGTGTTGCAAAGTTAAGTCTTCTTCTGTGGATTCGGGTTGTTCCCCGGGGAAAGATGGCCCTGTTCCTTTCTGTGATGGTTTTCAACCTGTTTAGTGAGAGAATTCATGACCTTATCCTGTTCTGCCGACTTCTTCTCAAAAGTCGCAAACATCTTCTTCACCTCCTCCAACGTTGCGGTGTTTGCGTTGGCATTGACTGCAGTGACGTTCGTTGCTGGAGTGTTTTCAACGTTCTCGTCGACGACAGTATCTTCACGAGGCTGTTGGTTGTTGAAATCTGACATGTTTCTATTGAGCCTTGATGGCTGAGAGTTAGATTGATCCGTATCCCCCCTTCTTCTAGCGCCAAATTGTGGGAACCAAAATTTGCACTGTCGATTTCCGTTGAATTAGGAATGAAGGGTAAACCCTAGTTTCCCAGAGGTCCTGGATATATGCTAAACCACACGCCAATCAATCAGAATACAAAGTAAATATTGAAAACAAAGTAAGAATAGAAAAGAGAGGAAATAAATGTCTTATTCCGAATTTGCGTATGAGCGTTTACAACAGGATAGAAGCCTAGGCTATGAGAGCTGTCGGTGAGATCCCTAGTTCTAATAACATAAGACTGCAAAACCCTAGTTGAGTCGCAGCTCGAATAACAAAAACGGAAAGTTGCCTAAATGCTCTAAGTGCTAAGCTATGTTTGCTCTGAGTAGAGATTTTCGTGTTTCGTCTGCATCATCACCCTTGAAGTCCTTATATACTCCTCCAGAGGCGGTTCGCTCTTTCCCTTTCTGCTCTTTGTTGAATTTATAGCTTCGCAGAAATATTCCTTTCTTTCCACGATCTTCATGATTATTTACGGAAACTTAACATTTATCATTCGATCTTGACATTTATCCCTTTGAACTTAATATTTATCCTTTCCTGAAAAACAAAAGATAAACCGTCACAAAATTTGAGCTTCATTTTGGATAAGATCGTGACTGGGCCTTTAGCCGAGCATTAGACCTCGTCGTGTCGTTTTCTGACTTAGGCGTTTCTACGATTTTATCGAAAAAAATTGCTAAGACGTCGTCGTCCGAGAGTTAGGATATTTTGTATGGGGCGTGTGAGTCTAGGTGTTTACTTAACCGTTATCGTCTCATGCGATCGACCCGATCCTTTCTAGAGAAAACGAGTTCTTTTGGTAAAGTTCCAATGTCAATCCTAATCGAGATGGAACAAAGAAAAGTTCGATCAAGTATCAAAAGAAGGACTTTAACGAAGACGAGGTGAAACTGGATTGCTTTGATCCAACTTGCCGAACGAGCGAGTCTGATTGCTCGTGCCATCTAACTCATCTGTTCGGTGAATTGGCCTTGTCCAACTCGCTTTTCGGGCGAGTTGGTCGTGTCGTGCCTACCAACTCGCCCGTACTGCGAGTTGTTCGTATCATGCCATCCAACACGCCCGTATGGCGAGTTGGTCCGTTTCGTCCAACTCGCCGTATTGGCGAGTTGGTTGGTCTGTTCTATCCAACTCGCCTGTATGGCGAGTTGGCCTTGTCCAAATCGTCGTACGGGTGAGTTGGTCAATCCATGCTGTCCAACTCGCCCGATTGAGGAGCAAGATTGCTACTTTCTCACAAGAACTTTTAGAGTCTTTCAGAAACTCATGGATCAGATTCAAGCCATACCAGAGAGATTGTCCACATAACGGGTTCAACGAAGTGCAGCTTCTTAGAACTTTCTTCAGAGGTATTGAATTGCAGTATTAGATGGCTTTGGACAGAACTATTGAAGGGAATTTTAGCACCAGGAGCCCTGAAGAAGCAACTAGATTGATTGAGAATCTGGCATCAAACAGCGGTACCAAGAAAACATATTTTGAAAGGAGGAAATCAACCCCAGCTATGGGCTAAGAGCAGATTGAAGAAGTCAAGGCAAAACTAGATAGTGCAGAAATTTCTCAAGAAGCAGATTACTTTTGCAGAAGTAGAAGCGATAGAGTCTGGAGAAGATGAGATTGAAGAAGAGGAAGTGAAAAACATCGAAGGGAACAGTTTCCAGAGACAAGGGAATCCAGGTATTAACAGGAACTCATATGGGAATGGTCAAAGGAGTAACTTTACTCAGAGTTCACAGCGAAACCCTTCAGCAACAACAGGACTTATGGATCTTCCTACTACTAGAATCCTCTTCCAGAAGCTCAGGAAAGCAAGATTGAAGCAATGGTTGACAAATTTTTAGAGAGACAATAGAAGATGACTGTGGATTTCAAGGGAAAGATAGATGGTATGTACCTCAACCTGAATACCAAGTTCGAAAACCTCAGCACCCATGTGAAGAAATTGGAGAATCAAATGATGCAAATAAGTGAGACCATTAGGAGGCATGAGAGTTTGATTAATGAAAAAATAGAGGCTGGACAGAAGCACCACTTCAATGCATTGATTGATGATGATTTTGGGCAGGAAGTTAAGAGAGAGGCTCCAAGACAGCGATTTTCCTGTGGAAATTTACATGCCACTCGGCACTTCTCATCAGCATCAATGGACACCAATCAGTGAGCATCGATCGACAGTGAAGCTTACAGAATCAGTGGCTTCGTGTGAATCAATTAACATTAATCGACACATAACTCATAACATCGGTCGATAGTGTGAGTTATGCATCGATCGACATTGCGACCTCAGATCGATCGACAAATGAGGAAACCAGTTCGACTGTCAAACCTCAATGCAAGTCTGATTGGGCGTCCATGACAGTTCCAGAACAGAATACATACACGTTTGAAACTATGAATCTTTATAAAAAAGATGAGGGACACTCAAGAGGAGGCAAAAGATCCCCAAATATCAACGCAGAGAAGCCAATGAAAAGGAGATGGATAGCTTTGCTAAAAGAGTTCTTGGAATTCCTCTAGATATTTCTTTTGATGAAGTTTATTATACTCACAAATTGTGGATGTTTTTCAGGGAAACAAGGGAGATAGATAATGATATAGAGATAATGTTCAATCACCGCAGAGAGAAGATGAAGCAGAGGACTTGTCTAAAAAAAAGTGATCCTGGAAAGTTCGTGATTCCATGCTTAATCTAAGGCCACAAATATCCCAATTCCCTCTGTGATACTGGATCATCAGTGAGCATTATGCCAAAATCTATGGAAGAGGAGCTGAACCAAAGAGTGGAACCGTCCAATGATTCCTTCAAATTTGTATACTGCTCAAGAGTAAACTCAGAAGGGATGGTAAAAGATGTTCCAGTGAAGATCAACAACACCCTAGTCCCAGTAGACTTCCATGTGATGGACTTAAGGATAGACTAGGACTCTTCGCAACTACTCGGTAGAGCATTCATGGCCACCGTAGGAGCTATCTGTGGTATGAAGTTAAACATGTTTTATATATCTCTAATCGATCAAAATATTTTTTTATGAACCTGCCTGAATTGTTTAATGATGCAGAGCTTGTGGCCACATGCTTCTGTGATTATGAGTCCAATGAGGAATCGTAAAAAGGAGCATCGATCGACACCCAACCCACACCGTCGATCGACGAGCCAAAAATTCAATAATCGATCGACACCCAGGCGTCATTATCGATCAACACCCACCGTTCAGAACCGATCGACACTTTCCATTCCCCAGCCAACCTCGAGTACAACAAAGATTACATAGAAGAAGAAATAATTGAATATCAAGGAATTGCTATGGCAAAGGATAGTGTTTTTCATGTTTCTCATCAATTCGGGTATCGACTTCGATCGACGGTAACCATTCACTATCGATCGATACAGGTTGTAACATAAAGTCCGAACTAGATTCAGAAACAGATCTACGACCAGATGAGTTCGGCATTATGAGAGATTCGGATGGTCATGCACGAGCTTTGGATGCCAGAATTCTACATGTCACGAAGGAAGAAATGGCATATATACTTGCGATGGCTAATGGAGCTGGGAATCTTTTTGGCCAACAGCCTGATACTCAAGCATAGATCGACAGTCACCATACACTATCGTTCGACACCCACCAGGCATGCCAAGGATACGGTGGAGCTTACGAAGAATATGATTCAGATTACAAGGAGGAAGAGCTGATTGAGTCCCGCAGCCTAACACTGGAATAAGCTGGCTGGGTAATGAATGCAAAAGAAGATAATAGAGCATCGATCTACGGCATATCTTGGCCATCGAATGACATCAAATGCAAGCCAGAACAAGAACTTAAAACAGAGAATGCTGATAATGGTCTTCTCAGACCAAAAGGGCATGCACGAGATCTTTATGGAAGAATTCTAAACATACCAAAGGAGGATGTGGCAGATGCCCTTGTTATGGCAACTGGATCAGGAACTTTATTTGGACAACAATCATTGATCGACGCTCGAGTACGACCATTGATCGACAGTGAGGAACAAAAGAGCGTGCCAATCCACAATGATCTATACAGCCCAAAACATCAAAAAAATCGATCAACGCCAGAAGACATATATCGATCGACACCATTCCAGGGGTGAACCAATTTTTTACCTCTAATCCCTTTGATTCAGGAAGTCCACGATCAGTCGATTGGATAAACCCACTACTGGTAAACGGCCGCGTAGAGCATCGACAGAGAGCTTATGATGATAATGGCAGAAGAATTTTCCATTCGGAAAAGAAAGATGAGTATGACATCTACAGAAATGAGAACGGCAATGCACGAGCTATAGACGGAAGAGTTGTGAATGTGCAAGAAGAAGATATCAGGGCATTTCTAGAAAGAGCTACTATGTTTGAACTGAGCTACTTATATTTACTATAACATGCAGCAAAGATCGCTATGTCTATGAAGAAGCAAGAAACATACAGGAGAACATAGATTGAAGAGATTGTGCATGAGATCTACAAATCTCAAGAGATGTCACTGGATGATTTCTACAAGAGGCTTGATGATGTCTACTATCCTATAGACAAGTGCCTCACCGGTTTGACTACACGCATGGATGAGATGAAGCAAGATTTGGATATTGTTCGAAGATAGCGTGCGATTAGAGCAAACAGAGTGACATCGATCGATGGCAGCATCATGCCATCGATCGATACTGAGTTTGACATACACGAGTCTTCAGCAGAAAAACAATTAGAAGACAGGTTCGATGAGATTACCTTTTCTCAAAGCCTGATAAAAGAAGATATCTCTCAGCAATTGGAGGATATATCATAAACTACAGCTGCCAGACTTAGAATGCTACATCACAGTTCTGAGAAATCTACAAAGGAGAATGCATTTAGTAGAGGTTGCTAAGGAGATCATGAAGAATGAGAAAGCCAGAGGAGATGAGTCAATGAGAAGCTTCGTCAGTACATGGTTTCAGAAGAGCAAAGAAAACGTAGACACTTGTTATCCAAGTATTGATCCACCTCCATTCTAGACTGAAAGTTCAAAACGTTGAGCTGAAGACTATAACCAAGTGCTGAGTGGGAAGCAACCCACTCTTTAGTAAGTTTTTACCTATACTATTATTTATTTTGATTTTTACTTTGTTTTTACAGACTTTTTAAACCACCATCGATCGACACCATAAAGGCACTATCGGTCGACAATGGATCGAGACCATCGATCGACCTAACCCGCCTACCATCGATCGACGCTCTCTTACAGAGAGAGGTATCGAGTGTCTACTTAAACTATTTACTTATGATTTATTTTTTTCTAACCAAATTGGGGTGGATTACACTGAGGACAGTGTAATTTAAGTCTGGGGGAGGTTTGCTAACGCTATTTGTTTGTTTTTGAGTTATATATATATAAATATATAAGTTTTTCAAAAAGTATGTATGAGTCAAGAAGGGGACTATGATCAAGATTTATTATTGGTTCACTTTAGCACCATTCTAAGAGGGTTATTTGCAGAGATTACAAGAGATACCAAAGTGGATCATCCTGCCACTAATTCACGCTTGCTTTCCAACACTAATCCTGACATCATCTGTTTGCTTTGGGATTTGGTATACACTGGATCAGATTCCTTTTGCAAGTCTGGAAGGTAAAAGTCTGTATGCTTCTGATTCCCATTTCTCTCCCCTTCGGAGTAAAAAAGGAGTCGAACAGGATTTGGTGGCTAAAACCATTAGGGCTTGATTCATATGATCCTAGAAATAGATAAAAGGTCAAAAAGAAGTGAACATGATCTGGTGGCAAAAACCATTAGGGATTGATTCATGGAAGTCTATCCAAACATCTTAGTGAATTAAAATAAAATAAAATGATACCCTCAAAAGAAGGGACACATTGACTAAGAGGAAACGAGAAGAGAGAGGAAAGGAATCAGAGAAGACTACATGTGTGTTCAGATACTTGCAGAGGTAAGAGTCCATATATCCTTTGATCGATACTCCCAAGGTGAAGTCTGCACTATTATTTTATGCAACGAAATGAAATCTGTAGAGGGGTGAGTTAGACTAGTATTCGCTAAGTTGTTGGTAGAATGGATTTGGTTGCTATACTAGGATAGGGTATAAAAAGTTTCTCTGTGATTGACTTGATAGGATGTGGTTGCAACAAAGTTGGGTGACACTTATACTTAGACATTATGTTAGTCTTCGCCTTTCAAAAACCTCTTTCATAGACTTGTTTGCTTGAGGATAAGCCTGTGAAAGAGATTCGAAGTACAAGATAGTCGTCGATCGACGACACAACCTTGTCATCGACCGATGGTACAAGACCAAGATTGATTGATGTTGAACACTTGACATCGATTGATGACCAATTCGTAGACAGCCGATCCCAAGCCCAAGTTAGAGACAAGATGCAAGATTACAAGATTACCCCTAGACGAGTTTTGACCTAGATTTTAGAGTTTTATTTTTATACTTTATGAATTACACCATAGTGTGTGTGCAGAGTGCGTGTGCAGAGTAGACACAAGTATTCTATTATATTTTTAGAGTTTTTCGGTTAGAAGATCCATAACTCCTTAGGGAGATTTGTATTGGAACCACAGTGTTTTATCTATGCATTATATTCAGATTTTTCTCACTCTAATTATGTCTGTGTAGTTATAACCTAGATTTAAGGTTGAATGATAGTAATCATGGATTAGCCCAAAAGTTTATTTCTAGGTTAAAGTTTATATCTATTAACTACGCTGTGCTTAATGCTTTCATTGTAGAGTACCTAACTAGGATCTCAAAAGTAGGACATGGACGACTACGAGAATAGGTTCTGTGCCAGAATAGACTATATTGAACTAAGTTGTTAGGCGCATGCGAGAGATGTTCTATTTAGCTTGGTGAACATATAAAATCTCGTTCACACTTCCTTCTGATTTCAGGTCGATCGACATCAGGCCTTAGCCGTCGATCGATGGTGTTTCCTTTTGCTCGCATACGAGGGTTGCAGTTAAAAGGGTCAGAGTAGTTAGTATTTTAGCTCTAGAATATTTATATTTTGTGATTCCTATTCTTGTAATCCATTAAGCTTGAAACCCAAGATCTAGCACATTTGCATCTAGTTAGTAGCATATTTTCATATTTACGTTATTAGCATATTTACATATTGCATTTATACCTTCTAATAAGGAATATTTCCTTAAATCGATTTATTGCTAACGATATACATATATATATATATATATATATATGTATATATATAATTACATAGCTTAGTCTTTAGAAATAAGAAATCTATTATGTTCCATTGCACTCAGTGGATTCGATCCCTAAGTACTACACCTGATCTCTCTTGGCAAAAGTATTTTTTTTTGTGTGCTAAGATTAAGGGTTAATTTGATAGTTAATTGTTTAGGATATTTATACCCTGCTCGAACAATAAACACACCGTGTCAAGCTGCTGTAGCATCAATGAGAAATTTGTTGAGCAAAGTGCTTTTAATGTCCTCCCAACATGTTAGAGATCCTGGCTGCAGTTGACTAAACCATCTAAATGCATTCCCAAAGATAGAATAGGGGAAGATCTTGAAGAGGATGTGGTATTCAGACACTTCATTCTGCTCGCTCCTTAAGACTGGATCCACAAGCTCTTCGATGAGTTCCTTCGGATCTTCATGAGGGAAACCCTGAAAATAGTTATGACCTGCCCAGTCATACCATTCACGGCTCAGCTGGATGTCATTTATCTCAGCAAAAGAATAACATCAGGGATCACAGCTCCTTGTGCATTAATCAATTGTCCTATGCTGTTGCGAGGACAACCTTCTTTATCTCATAAGATACCATTCTCATCAGCCATAAGTATAAGAACTTCAATTTTCTATGTCTTCTCACAAGTGGCGTCGATCGATGATGAGGCTTAACGTCGATCGACGTCATAGTGTTGGTATCGATCGACGACGTGGTGTTGGTGTTGATCGATGTCATGATTTTCATATCGATCGACGGTGAAATATTGGTGTTGATCAATGCTCGCGTCTCTTTGCTAGCGATCACTACTTGGAGGGTGTCAATTGCTCTTGTAAACTTATGGATCGTGTGTGAATCAGCAGGTTCCTTTTTTGAAGAACCCAAAAATCCTCTCCTTGTTGCTTCATGGTACTAATATGTATGTACCTGAAACATAAGAAAAAAAATATTTATGTAAGTAAACTAATATAGAAAAATACCTAGACTAAATAAAACGAATTGAGTTTAATGGCGAATCCTCGCTCCCCGGCAACGGCGCCAAATTTGAAAGGGTGTGTTTATTATTCTAGCAGGGTATAAATATCCTAAACAATTAACTATCAAATTAACCCTTAATCCTAACACATAAAACAATACTCTTGCTAAGAGAGATCATGTGTAGTACTTATGGATCGTATCCAAAGAGAGCAAAGGCACACAATAAGTTTCTTATTTCTAAAGACTAAGCTAGGTAATTAAATATATTGGTAGCTATAAATCATTTTAAGAAAATATTCCTTATTAAAAGGTATAGATGTAATATGGAAATATGCTACTAAACTAAATTAGATGTAAATTTTAAAATGCTAATATTGTGCATGAGATCTACAAAGCTCAAGAGATGTCACTCGATGATTTCTACAAGAGGCTTGATGATGTCTACTATCCTATAGACAGGTGCTCACTGGTTTGACTACACGCATTGATGAGATGAAGCAAAATTTGGATACTATTAGAAGACAGCGTGCAATTGGAGCAAACAGAGTAACACCGATCGACGGTATCATCATGCCATCAATCGATACTGAGTTCGACAAACACGAGTCTGCAGCATAAAAAAGAATTAGAAGACAAGTTTGATGAGATAACCTTTTCTCAAAGCCTGATAAAAGAAGATATCTCTCAGCAATTGGAGGATATATCAGAAACTACGGCTGCCAGACTTAGAATGCTACAACGTAGTATTGAGAATCTACAAAGGAAAATGCATTCAATGGAGGTTGCTAAGGAGATCGTGATGAATGAGAAAGCGAGAAGAGGTGAGGCAATGAGAAGCTTCGTTAGTACATGGTTTCAGAAAAGCAAAGAAGATGTAGATACTTGTTTTCCAAGTCTTGATCCACCTCCATTCTAGTCTGAAGGTTCAAAACGTCGAGCTTAAGACTATAACCAAGCGTTGAGTCAAAGGCAACCCACTGTTTAGTAAGTTTGATTCAGTTTTTACCTAAACTACTATTTATTTCGAGTTTTACTTCGTTTTTGGAGACTGTTTAAACCACCATCGATCGGCACCATAGAGGACCATCGGTCGACCACCGATCAGGACCATCGGTCGACCATGGATCGCGACCATTGATCGACCAAACTCGCCTACCATCGATCGACGCTCTCTTATAGAGAGAGATATCGATTTTTGTACTTAGACTATTTACTTATGATTTTTTTTTCTAACCAATGCAGGGAGGATTACACTGGGGACAGTGTAATTTAAGTCTGCGGGTGGTTCGCTAACGCTATTTGTTTGTTTTTGAGTTTAATTTATTCATATAAGTTTTTTCAAAAAGTTTGATTGATTCAAGAAGGGGACTATGATCAAGATTTATTATTGAGTAACAACACTTTAGCACCATTCTTAGAACGTTTTTTGCAGATTCTGCAAGTCTGGAAGGTAAAAGTTTGTGTGCTTCTGATTCTCCTCTCTCTCCCCTTTAGATAAAAAGGATAGAACATGATTTGTGTGCTTCTGATTCTCCTCTCTCTCCCCTTCAGATAAAAAGGATCGAACATGATTTGGTGGCTACAGCCATTAAAGCTTGATTCATATGATTCTAGAAAGAGATAAAGATCAAAAAGGAGTGAACAAGATCTGGTGGCAAAAATAATTAGGCTTGATTCATGGAAACCTGTCCAAATTTCTCTGTCCATTAAAAACATAAAATGATACCCGCAAAAGAAGGGAGACATTGACTGAGAGGAAGTGAGAAGAGAGAGAGGAAAGGAATCCGAGAAGACTACTTGTGTGTTCAAAACTTGCAGAGGTAAGAGTCCATATATCCTTTGATCGATACTCCCAAGGGAAAGCATGCACTTTTATTTTATGAAAAGAAGTGAAATCAGTAGATGGGCGAGTCAGACTAGTATTCGCTAAGTTGTTGGTAGAATGGATTTGGTTACTATACTAGGATAGGGTATATAAAGTTTCTCTGTGATTGACTTGATAGGATGCGGTTGCAACAAAGTAGGTTAACAATTATACTTAGACATTATGTGAGTCTTGTCTTTTCAAAACCTCTTTCAAAGGCTTGTTTGCTTGGGGACAAGCAAAATGTTAAGTCCGGGGAGTTGATATAGCCTATTTATTACAAGTTATAGGCTCTATTTGGGGTATATTATGTGTGTTTAGACTATGTTTTGAGGTCTTTTTACAGGTCCAGGTTTGTTTTGGAGATATATGGAGATACTTGAAGTTTTTGGAGCATTTAGAAGAAAAAAATCTGTAGCTGATCAATGAGAGATTCGAAGTACAAGATAGTCATCGATCGAATACACAACCTTGTCATCGACCGATGGTACAAGACCAAGATCGATCGATGTTGAAAACTTGATATCAATCGATGACCAATTCGCAGACAACCGATCCCAAGCCCAAGTTAGAAACAAGATGCCAGATTACAAGATTACCCCTGGATGAGTTTTGACCTAGATTTTAGGGTTTTATATTTATACCGTATATATTACACCAGAGTGTAAAGAGTGCGTGCGCAGCGTGCATGCGTAGAGTAGGCACAAGTATTCTATTATAGTTTTAGAGGTTTTAGGGGAGAAGATTCATAACTACTTAGGGAGATTTGTACTCAAACCACAATATTTTATCTATGCACTTTATTCAGATTTTTCCTACTCTAATTATGTTTGAGTAGTTATCAACTAGATTTAGGGTTCAATCATAGAAATCGTGGATTGTCCCAAAAGTAGGATTTCTAGGTTAAATTTAATATCCGTCAATTGAATTGTGCTTAATGCTTGCTTTCTAGTGTAGCTAACTAGGATATCTAAAGTAGGACATGGACGACTACGAGAGTAGGTTCTGTGCCAGAATAGACTCTACTGAACTAGGTTGTTAGGCGCATGCGAGATCTAGTATAATTAGCTTTTTGAACATATCAAATCTCGTTCACACTTCCTTCTGATTTCACCGTCGATCGACATCAGGCCCTAGACGTTCATCGATGGTCTTTCCTTTTGCTCGCATACGAGAGTTGGAGTTAAAAGGGTTAGAATATTTATATTTATGTGCTTCTTATTCTCTATAATCCATTAAGCTTGAAACCCTAGATCTAGCACATTTACATTTGCATCTAGTTAGTTATTTTATTTATGTTATTAGCATATTTCGATATTTCATCTATACCTTCTAATAAGAAATATCTCCTTAAATCGATTTATTGCTACCAATATATATAATTACCTAGCTTAGTCTTTGGAAATAAGATACTCTATCGTGTGCCATTGCTCTCTGTGGATTTGATTCCTAAGTACTACTCCTGATCTCTCTTGGCAATAGTATTGTTTAGTGTGTTAAGATTAAGGGTTAATTTGATTGTTAATTGTTTAGGATATTTATGTGGGAACCAAAATTCACACCGTAGATTTCTGTAAATTTAGGAAATTAGGAAACCTTAACTTTCCCAGGAGATCCCGGACAATCTGCTTTCAACCAAACGCCACACAACCAAACAAATTTAAGAAAAGATTGGCGATAAAAATATGATAAGAAAATTCCAAAAAAGAAAGAGAGCAAAGAGGTTCTTATTCCGTAATTGCGTATGAGATTTCGTACAAGAAAGTAACGAGCCTTGGCTACAAATGTTGTTGGTGAGATCCTTAGGTCTAGCAATCTGACTACAAAAAACCTAATCGAAACGAAGCTCGATGACAAAACGGAAGTAATTTCCTATTTCTCTAAGTTTGATGTGAATGCTAAAAAGTCCTCCTTTGTCTCTCGTCTCGTCTTCTCTTATATACTCGTTTTCAAGGAGGTTCCTATTACCCTTCCTGCCCCTGGACGAGTTTATCACCTTGAGAATATTCCCTTTTTATCTCCATTTTCGTCGTTATCATGGAAACTTGACATTTATCATCCGATTCCGCGAGATTCATCTTCTTCTGCAAGTAAAGATATACCGTGATAACATTATCGGGCCTAATTTCGTATGAAATCACAAGTGGGTCTTTTGCCACGTTATGGGCCTCTTTGGACCGCGTTTTGACTTAAAAATTTCGATTGAGACTCGAGAGAGAACCCAAGGGTGTGGTCTCACTTGCCATATGGCGACCTGGGAGCCGTATTTGACGAACCAGGGTTTGTTTACCGATCCTTACTCGTTTTTTCCATAAAACATAAACAGAGACTCCGATTGAGATGAACACTAAAAGAATTTTGACCACGACTCAAAAAAGAATACAAAAAAGATACTGATAGAAGCCTAGGCTATCAAAGGCTGTATGACCCGAGGCAGGAGAGATGGAGCCGATCTACACAAGGGGTGATCCGTTTGGGAAGACCTAATCGTCTAAAAGGATCCGAGTAACAAGTAACTTGATGGAAAGGAAGTGCACCACACGAGGGATAGAAATCTCGTGATACAACACAATCCTCTTAACCGTGGAGATTCTTGTCTCACAAGGTAAGAGAAGGGAGGCGAGTTCTTGTTAGAGCTCTTAGGGTTTTTCACTAGGAAAAGTTTTAGGTTTATATCAGGCGTAAAAAAAAAAGTACAAACGGTTTATAAGGGACTTATATAGATGTCCACTACCGTGGTGCCTTCGAGGGTCTTTGAAGCAAATAATACAATGTTTTGGACTAAAAGAAAACCCTAATAGGCGTGCAAGCCACTTAAGAATGTTTGGGAATAAAATTCAAATAAAAGAAAACAAAAGGACCAAAGCTGCAAAACCATCAAACCGCTAGAAATGTGAATTTAAATGCTTAGCTTCTTACCTTTGGGCGGTTTGATTGGTCCATAATGCATGCTAAACGTTATGATCCTCAATGTTGATGATCAGAAAGTTGTTGTGGGTTTGATCCGGAATGAATGGCAAAAGGTCTTCACTTGGGGTCTTAGTCTTCTCGGTTGGTCCATCATTCTTGATACTTTGTTCTTGATCAGCTTGTTCACCAGTTGGCTTAACCTCAATTGGATTATCCTGAAATTGGTCAAAGGCAAGCATCATGCTCTCATTAAACTTATGCTGAAGTATCTTAGCTCTTTTTCTAGTCATAGGTCCCTTGAATACAATAGGCATGGACACTTCTTGGGTAGCCTCTGGTTGGGACATCTTAGTGATCATGTCTTGGATTTCAGGTTCGGTTAGATCTGGTTCTGGGTCAGTTTGAATGTCCTCATCATTCCCTCCCTCTTCAAAAGGTTTTGACCTCAAAACCGATTCATCTGCCTCGAAAGGAGACAAATCAGTCACATTGAACGTAGAGGATACATTCATATCACCTGGTAGGTCAAGACGGTAGGCATTGTTGTTGATTCTTTCAATCACTTGAAATGGTCCATCTTCTCTTGGTTGTAACTTGGAGCTCCTCTGGTTTGGAAATCTTTCTTGTCTCATGTGTAGCCAAACCCATTCTCCTGTTTCAAATACAATATCTCGGCAACCATTATTGGCATGCCTTGTGTATTGCTCAGTTCTCTTCTCCAAGTTGTCAGTGACCTTCTAGTGGAGTTCCTTGATATATTTGGCTTTAGCTTCTCCTGTCAAGCTAACAACCTCAGCTGGCGGTAGTGGTTTAAGGTCCAAGGGGGTGTTTGGGTTGAAACCATAGGTGGCTTCAAAGGGTGACATCTTTGTGGACGAATGTTGAGCTCGTTGTAGGCAAACTCTATGAAGGGAATGCACTCGACCAAAGTCTTCATGTTTCTTCCAATGGTGGCCCTGAGTAGTGTGGATAAAGTCCGGTTGACCACTTCGGTTTTGGCATCCGTTTGAGGATGACAGGTAGTGGAGAATAAGAGCGTTGTCACGATCTTTTTCCATAAGGTTCTCAAGAAATGGTTGAAAAATTTGATGTCCCGGTCGGATACTTATATAGCCAATTTATTACCAATTTTAGGACATGTTATGGACTCTATTTAGGGTCTATTATGTGTGTCTAGGCTATGTTTTAACTTCTTTACAGGTCTAGGTACATTTTGGAGATAATTGAGATACTTGAAGATTTTGGAGCATTTAGAGGAGAATAATCCGTATTTGACCATTGAGAGAGTCGAAGTATAAGAATGCCGTCGATCGATGGCAATATCTTGACATTGACCGATGTTACATGACCAAGATCGATTGATGTTGACCACTTGCCATCGATTGATGACCAATTCGCATACAGCTGATTTCAAGCCCAAGCTAGAGATAAGACACAAGATTACAAGTTTACCCCTGGATGAGTTTTGACCTAGCTTTTAGGGTTTTATCTTTATACTTATGTATGACACGAAAAGAAGGGGGCACAAAAAGGCATACATACGTATACGTACAGTGCTAGGTTCTTTAGTATTTTTGTTTAGAGAGAAGATTCATAACTTCTTAGGGAGATTTCTATTGGAACCCCAATATTTTATCAGTGCATTATATTTAGATTATTATTCTTACTTTGTTTATGTCTGAGTAGTTATCAACTAGATTTAGGGTTTATTAATGGTATTGATGGATTAGCCAAACAATAGAATTGCTAGGGTGATTATTAGATCTATCAATAGAATTGTGTTTATTGCTTGTGTTCTAGAGTAGCTAACTGGAACCCTGATCATAGGATAGTTAGATGCAAGAAACAAATGAGAGTTGATTTAGTTAATATAGTGAACTTATCGAATTAGGTCATAAAGCTTGACTCAAGAGACCATCGATTGACGCAGGATCATTCCCATCGATCGACGGTCATTCTATGTCAACAAGCGAGAGCTGAGACATCGGACTTAGTCAATAGATTAGACTCGCATCGAGAACTGGTCGCCTTTTACATTAGATATCGAGTTCTGTGATTAATAATACCCTTAGCTTCTATCCTCTATAATCCACTTGCCTGAACCCCTAGATCTAGCATATTTACATTGACATCCAATTAGTTTAGTAGCATACTTCCATGTTTAAATTATTAGCATATTTCCATATTTACATTATTACCATATTTTCATATTGCATCTACACTCTCTCCAATAAAGAATATTTCCTTAAGATTAATTAATTATTACCAATATATATATTCACCTAGGTTAGCCTTTAGGAATAAGAAACCTATTGTGTGTCATTGTTCTCTGTGGATTCGATCCCTAAGTACTACACCTGATCTCTCTTGGCAAGAGTATTGTTTTGTGTGTTAGGATTAAGGGTTAATTTGAGAGTTAATTGTTTAGGATATTTATACCCCGCTACAACAGTAAACACACCCATGTTAAATTTGGCGCCGTTGCGGGGGAACATTGTTCACCATTAGATTTAGTTTCTAGGGTTTGGTCTAGGTTTGTTTTACTTTCAAGTTACTGATTTTTCTTTTCCTTTCTCTTTCAGATGCATGCAAAAGAGTACCAGGAGCAATAAAAGACAAGAATTACTATTCTCAGACCCCATAAACTCGAACGTACAATCCACAAAGAAAGACGACGACCATCGATCGATGGCATACATTTAGCATCGACTGACACTTCTTTATTGATAGCATCAACCAGCCTCAGATCTCTAGCATCGATCGACATTGATCACTTAGTATCGATCGACATGATCTCACCCGCATCGATCGACGATAATAGACGAGTTCAGATGGTTGTGCCTATAATTGTGGTTCAGAATGAGAATGGAGACTTGCATGACCTCAACGGTCATCTACGTAATGCAGCAGGTCAAAAGATAGACGATCAGGGGGCTGTAATCCCTGATACAGAAGCAGAAGCAGACTCTGCAATAGCTCAACCTGAAGCTAAATCCCAAGCTGCTAAAGGCATGGAGATTTTTAGACCAATCAGAAGACCATGGATCTAATTTTTCTTTGAAAAAGTACTGGAGGGACAGCAGAGGATGACTGTGGACTTCAATGAGAAGTTAGATTTCATGTAGCTCCACCTAACCACAAAAATCAAAGATCTCGACACCCGTGTGGGGAAGCTGGAAATTCAAGTGACTCATGCGAGTGAAGTCCTTAACAAATATGAGGCTATGGTTAGAGAGAAGGAATAATCCGGACTTAAACATCACGTCAATGCTGTGATTGGTGATGATTTCTGGGTAGAAGCCAAGAGAGAAAAGCCTCAAGAGGAATCGACACAGGAATCGATTGACACAAGATACTTAGAATCGATTGACGGTTCCTGTTGACTTTACATAATTGGGAAAATCTTCGCGCGTCGCTTGACGCAGAGATCGTACAATCGATCGATGGTACCCAGTGACAAAAGAGTTCATCAACAAAAGGTCACGAATACGACAACTCCAGAGCAGAAGATGGATGAATCAGAGCCTATGATGGTTGATAAGAATACCGAGAGTCATCATAGGAAAAATCCAAAAAATATTTTTAAGAAGAAAAGTGATCCTGGGAAGTTTGTGGTACCATGTCTGATCAAAGGCCACGAGTTTCCCAACGCCCTTGGTGACACTGGATCATCAGTGAGCATCATACCCAGAGCTATGTCGGAGAAGTTGAACCTGAGAGTGGAGCCTTCCAGATTCATTTTTGTGGATTGCTTTAGAGTCGATTCAGGGGGAATTTGCAGAGATGTCCAACTGCAAATTCAGAATGTCTTAGTTCCAATAGAATTTCATGTGATGGTTATCAGGATAGATGGGAATTCTTCTCTACTACTTGGGAGAGCATTCATGGCTACCGTGGGAGCCATATGCGATATGAAGTTAAACTGGTTGTATCTATCACTAATTGATCAAAATATATTTTATGAACCTGTCAAGAATAAGAACAAGGCTACCCTGATCGAATTGTGCAATGATGCTGAGCTCGTGGTCACATTTTTATGTAATTACGAGTTCGATGAGTAATCGGAAGAAGGAGCATCGATCGACACCCAACCCAACCCATCGATCGAAAGCCATACAATTCAACAATCGATCGACACCCACCCTATCGCATCGATCGAAACACAAACATCCAAACAAGCCCACACCTACCATGGTGATTTCAGTTACAACACAGCCTACCTAGTGTACGACGAAGACTACAAAGATGAAGAAACAATTGAATACCGAGGGATTGCTATGGAAGAGGCTGGAGTTTTTGATGTTTCCCATCAACCTGGGAAATCGACATCGACCGACGGACACCATATACCGTCGACCGATACTGAGAATGAACCAGAAACCAGACGAGATTCAACTGCAGAACGCGAAAGGGAATATGGTTATTTACAACCAGATGATTTCGGTATTATGCGAGATCCAGATGGTCATGCAAGAGCTATGGATGGCAGTATTCTACATGTCATGAAGGAAAATGTGGCAGATATACTTGCAATGGCTAATGGAGCTGGAAACCTTTTCTTCCACCAGTCTGATTATCGAGCATCGATTGATGGTCCACATATACCATCGATTGACACCAACCCGGCATACCAAGGATACAAGAGCGATTACGAAGAAAATAATGCAGCTTACAGAGATGAAGAACTTATTGAATCTCGCAGCCTGGCACTGGAAGAAACTGTCTGGGTAATGAACGCGATAGTAGGCAATCCATCATCAATCCTCGACATATCTTGGCCATCAAACGACATCTAACAAAAATGAGAACAATTACTTGGAGCAGAAGATACATCAGATGGTTATCTCAGACCAGACGAGTTTAGAATTTTCAGATATACATAAGGATGTGCACGAGATCTTTACGGGAGAAATTCAATCCACCTAACGAAGATGTAGCAGACACCCTTGTTATGGCTAATGGATCAGAAAGTTTTTTTGGACAACATCAACATCCATCGATCGACGCACAGGTACCGACATCGATCGATATCAACGAGGAGAAGCACAAGCCTATCCACTACCAAACATCGATCGACAACAAGAAGCATGCATCGATCGATACCACCATTCCATAAGTCCAAGAGTTCATACATCTAACCCCTTTACTTCAGAAACTCCAGGACCGGTCAATTGGATAAATCCTCTACTATAGACGCTCGGTAGAGTATGGAAAGAGAGATTTTAATAATGATGGCAGAAGGATTTTCTTTTGGGAAAATCAAGACGAGTATGGCATCTACATAGATGAGAATGGTAATGCATGCGCTATAGACGAAAGAATTGTGAATGTGCAAGAGGACGATATCAGGGCAGTTCTAGGGAGAGCTACTATGTTTGAGTACAACTACATATGTTTACCTGAACATGCATCAAAGATCGCTATGTCCAGGAAGAAGCAAGAAACATATAGCAGAGCAGAAATTAATGATCTTGTGAATGAGATCTACAACGCTCAAGAGATGTCATTAGAAGATATCTACAGGAGGCTTGATGATGTGTACTATCCTATAGAAAAGTGCCTCACTGGTCTGACTACACGCATGGATAAGATGCAGCAAGATTTGGATACTGTTCCAAGACATTATGCGAGTTGATCAGATAAAGTGATATCGATCGACGGCAGCATTACGCCATCGATCGATACTGATTTCGACAGACATAAAACCTCAGCAGAAAATCAATTGAAAGACAGGTTCGTTGAGATTGCTTTTTTTCAGAGCCTAATGAACGAAGATATTTCTCAGAAATTGGAGGATATATCAGAGACTACAGCTGCCTGACTTAGAATGCTTCAGTGTAATATTGAGCATCTACAAAGGAGAATGAATTCAGTGGAGGTTACTAAGGAGATCATAAAGAATGAGAAAGCCAGAGGAGATGAAGCAATGAGAAGCTTCTTTGGCACATGGTTTCACAAAAGCAAAGAAGATGTAGACACTTGTTTTCCAAGTGTTGATGCACCTCCATTCTAGTCAGAAAGTTGAAAACGTTGAGCTTAAAACTATAACCAAGCGCGGAGTAGGAGGCAAATCACTGTTTAGTAAGTTTTTACTTATAATGACACCATAAAGGCACCATCAGACGACACTGGATCGCGACCATCGATCGACCAAACCTTCCTACCATCGATCGACACTCTCTTACAAAGAGAGGTACCGAGTTCTATACTTAAGCTATTTACTTATGATTTGATTTTTCCTAACCAATCCGGGGCGGATTATTGCATCCCCGATCCTAGATAGGATAGTTGGGATGGACCATGGGACGAGGGAACGAACAAGCCGGTCGTAAGACACAAAGACAAGTGTTCCATGGTCTGATTAAAGGGTTAAGTCCAAGATATGTTCGGGACTTAACCAAGAAAACAAGGAAAATAAGAAAAGGAGGTGGAACGAGCTCAAGAAAGAGTGTAAACGAGATGGAATAAGCTTGGGTGAGCTTGGGCGAGCTGGATGAAGCTGGACAGAGCTTGAGGCAAGCTGGACCGAAATCAGGCTGAGTTCAGTAAAGCTAATTCAGCAAGATCAGCTAGTAGACCCAGCTCAGTCAGCTGAACCAACTCCCAAGAAGCTCAACTCATCTCGTTGGAGTGTTCGACGGTTGAGCCAGCTAGTTTGGTCGGGACGTTTATTAGACCGAAGGTCAGATCAGGTGCGGATCCGAACTGGTCCAGCTGAGCTAAGGCACGTGTGGCAAGCGTGTTAGGCGGTTTTGGGACGAAGAGGCGCGTATGGATAACTGCCCAGACAGTTTCCAAAAAGGCACCCTTTCGTCCATGGCAGTTTTTGGACGGTTTTTGGCCGAGTCTTCTTTATATTTCGGCCTGGAGATCTATTTTCGACAAAGAATTTCTTAAGGAAACTCACGAAAATATCAGAACTAAAAAGGCAACCAAAGGAGAAGAATTAAGGCGAATTTGGAAGAAGACTTGATCAGAATCAAGCCACGAAGGCAATCCGATTGCATCGTCTTGAAGAATGATCCAGAATGAGTCCGAAGGAAAAAGAATCGCGTACTGGGACCGGATAAACCATCGCTCATAGCCCTCGAGTGATTCCGTCTGGTTCTATGGCAGTTAGGTTAAACGGTTACATCCATCTCTTCTAAATTTGATCATTTTCTTGTTTCTTCTATATGAACGATCAAGTAACTTAGGCCTTAGGGCCGAGTAAAAAGACCAAGGCTGTAAACCGGTCTGATCATGTGATCCGATGCTGAAGTGCTGGATCCGATAGATCACAAGTTTTAGCCAAATGGCTTGATCGGGTTAAGGCTGATCCGGATGGTTCAGTGGTAAGACGGACAGTTATGGATCCGCAAACTGAACTTGATCGATCTGGTTAATAAACCTGATGAATCAAATATTATTCAGGGGATCTTTGGGACGAACTTAGAAAGAAACTGATTGTTGCATGCATTGGAAACTGACTGTTAAGTTATCGGATAGATGCTTACGTGTTGGTTGGTTTCAGGACATGATGGTGATCACTGGATGGATTTGGCTTAGCCGTGAAGACTCGAGGCTGTGGGTGGATGGGTAGTTGGATAAACTGATTGTGCAAACTTAAAAATTGTATTGAATCCTTTGTATTATAAATAAACAATCAGTTTATCATAGCTTTGACTCTAATAACTCGCATATAGACTCTAAAAATTCGAATCACAGAATAATGGAACTTGACTTAAGAATATCAGGCCTTAACAAGGAACTGATCGGCCTGGATTAACCATGGTCAGACCATTAGAACCTCACTAGATCAAGTTTCCGGGTTAGGGCGCATTAAGTTGGTATCAGAGCATGCTTGATTCTAGGATAGTTGGGTTATGGGGAAAACCACTCATCCAGCTCGGGTCTCACGGTATGGTTTTTTTTGCCTAGGATGTGTATATATGTTGCGGTGATTCGCTAACATGTTTTATCATCAGGATAGAAAAAGCAAAATCGGGAAGGGAAGGGAAGGAAAGCCAAAGGATTGGCTGAAACCAGTCAAGCGGTGGATGGGGGCGTGAACCCCTTGGATGTAAGTTCAATCGGACCTGAGATTGGACAAACCGAAGGAGGAACACCACTGGTTCAGATTAACCTTGGAGAGACTTGGTCCATGGATCCCCAAACCAACGCCCAGAATCAGCATGACGAGGAAATCGTGGAATCCTCTAATGCATTACATAACTCGGCTCCACCGGATGGAGTGGTTGATGAAACTGTGGGACATAGGGAACATGATGTGGAACCATCCATGCGGGATGTGTTAAGTGCACTAAAAATGATGGCTACTCAGATGACCGCACTGACCCAAGCGGTTACACCATTGGTGAACTCGTTTATGGGTCAGGCAGCTCAAATCCCCATGGCCATACCTATAGTCCATGGACCTGTTAGAGAGGCTGCTGAAGTAGTCGAGATCGATCCACCAGCAAGGTCGGTGAAAAAGGTGGATTTTCTATGTGTACTAGAACACATAGCTTGCATGGGAACCAAGCATTTTAAAGGTAGTACTGATCCGATTGAGGCGGATGAGTGGAGGACTCGTATGATCCAAAACTTTGAATCCACTTGCTGCACGGATGACTACAAGAAGGACATTGCGGTCCACTTCCTGGAAGGGGATGTGCATAACTGGTGGCTGGCTCTAGACAAACGCACGGGAGTGCGTATTGAGGACTTTGAGTATGAGTTCAACCGCAAGTATTTCCCAGCAGAAGCATGGGATCGTCTTGAGGCCAAGTTTCTGGACCTAACCCAAGGTCGCAAAACTGTCCGGGAGTATGAAGAAGAGTTCAACCAACTTAGACGGTATGTGGGAAAGGAACTGGAGGAGGAAGCGGTACAAGTGCGTAGGTTCTTCCAAGGCTTAAGGCTTGACTCCGCACCCACTGCTATGTCCGTACCTTCAATACCGTCACGGAGTTGGTTGAAAGGGTGGCTTTGCTGGAAGCTACTCTGACTGAAAAGAAACGTGTTAGTTCTCACTCCCACCTATCTTCGGTTAACAAGATAAATAACTGGAAGAGAAAAAGGGATCAGGTCGAGGAAGTTCATAGGACTTCGGGAAGTTGATCTCAATGCCTCAAGTGCGGTAGGAGGCACGTGGCTGAATGCTGGAGGGTGATGGGTGCTTGCACTAGATGTGGCAGCAAGGACCATGCGACCCAAACTGTCCAAAAATGGACCAAGGGCAAGGAAAAGTGACTAGTGATGATGCTAAGTCCCGTTACCATTGCGGAAAGACTGGGCATTTCAAGAGAGAATGCCCTAAGTTGCAAGTGGAGCAGATGAGGAAACGCGTGGATGTGGACAGGTCAGCCCAAGGCAAAGGGCAGACTGGGACACTACAGGTGTATTAGCTTTCGAAGGACTCTAGTGAGACTAGCACCTTACAAGCGATCACTGGTACATCACTAAGCCCTGACCTATTCTATTTTTGCATTGCATTGCAGGGAACATAAAATGGGTAGATACTTAGCCTACGGAATGATTGTGGGGACCTTAACTATTGGTGGTGTGGATACATACGCACTTTTCGATTCAGGGGCAACACATTGCTTTGTAAGCCCGGATATGATCGGAAAGGGGATGTTCCAAAAGGATTTAGATGGGTGTTTTAGCATAGTGAATGCTGCGGGGGGGGGGGGGGAGGTCATGCATTCATTAGGGCCGGTCAATAACCTTACGGTTTTGATCCAAGGAAAGAGTATTCTTGTGGATTTGATAATTGTCCGCCTTAAGAATCATGAAGTGATCTTAGTCATGGAATGGTTGGGAAAATATCAGGCCACTATGGACTGTGGGGTTGGACCGATTGAGTTCCAAGGGATAAGGCCAACTTCATGTATCTTAGTGGTGTCGGCGATCCAAGCAGAACAGATGCTCTAGAAGGGTTATGAGGCCTACTTGGCTACAATCACCATGACCAAAGTTGGGAAAGGTGTAGACCTTGGAGAGATTCTGGTGGTCGATGAGTTCGAGGATGTGTTCCAAGCCTTGTCAGGATTACCACCTGATAGATCGGATCCATTCACAATCGAATTTGAACCAGGGACTGCTCCATTGTCTAAGGCACCAAACCGAATGGCTCCAGCTGAAATGGTTGAGCTAAAGAAGCAACTTGAGGAGTTGACGGAAAAGGGATTTATACGGCCGAGTAGTTCGCCATGGGGCTTACCGGTTTTGTTTGTTAAGAAAAAGGATGGAAGTTTCCGTCTATTCATCGACTAACAGGGACTAAATCGGGTTATTGTAAAGATCAAGTACCCATTGCCCCGGATAGACGAATTGCTGGACCAACTAAGAGGGGCGACTTGGTTTTCCAAAATCAACTTGGCCTCGGGTTATCATCAAATCCCGATTGAGCCAAATGATGTTCGAAAAACAGCATTCAGGACGAGGTATGGAGACTACAAGTTCGTGGTCATGCCTTTCGGACTGACCAACGCCCCAGCTGCCTTCATGAAAATGTTGAATGTCATATTCCAAGAATTCTTGGACGAGTTTGTGATCATATTTATAGATGATATACTCGTTTACTCAAAGGAACGGGAATCGCATCAGGAGCATCTTCGAGCCGTACTGGGATGGTTAAGAGAACAAAAACTCTTTGAAAAACTGAGCAAGTGCAGCTTTTGGCAAAGGAGTACTGGATTCTTAGGACACGTTATGTCTCGTGAGGGAGTCTCGGTTGACCCGGAAAAGATCAAATCCATCAAGGATTGGCCAAGGCCAAAGAATTCTACTGAAGTAAGGAGCTTCCTTGGATTGGCCGGGTACTACCGGAAGTTCGTAAAAGGTTTTGAAAGTTTAGCCCAACCCATCACTCGTTTGACCGGAAAGGATGTAAAATTCACATGGTCGGAAGACTGTGATAAGTGTTTCTTAGCATTGAATGATATGCTAACGAGTCCACCAGTTCTAGCCTTGCTTGAAATGGATGAACCATATGTTGTCTATACAGACGCATCTATATCCGGGATTGGATGTGTTCTAATGCAGAAAGGCATGGTGATCGCCTATGCATCAAGACAATTGAGGAAGTATGAAGTGAGCTATCCGACCCACGACCTTGAAATGGGCGTTGTTGTGTTTGTATTGAAGATATGGAGATCATATCTAGATGACTCAAAGGTGCATATCTTCACGGATCAAAAGAGCCTCAAATACATCTTCACTCAGCCTAAGTTGAACCTAAGGCAAAGGCGGTTGATTGAATTTGTAGCTGATTCTGATCTGGATATGGATTACCATCCAGGCAAGGCAAACTTGGTCGCGGATGCACTAAGCAGGATAACGGATGATGTTTCAGCGGAAAGGGAGTCTGAAGAGCTTGAAGGAATGATTCAGACCTTGCATCTCAATGCATTGTCTAAGGGTCAGGAACCATTGGGTCGGAGTGCAGTAGATCAAGCTGATCTACTCACCAGAATCCGGAATGCTCAGGTCAAAGATAAGAACTTAAACAAAGTTGCTCACAATGATAAGACTGAGTACCAAACATCTGACAATGGGACAATCCTTGTCAATGGTCGGGTCAGTGTGCCAGATGATAGGGAATTAAAGGACGAGATATTGAAACAAGCCCACTCGTTAAAATTTTCTATCCATCCCGGTCAGACAAAGATGTACCGCGACATAAAGAGGTACTATCATTGGATCGGAATGAAAAGAGATGTGTCCAAGTGGGTGGAGAAGTGCCCAACTTGCCAACTTGTCAAAGCCGAAAACCAATTTCCAAGTGGGTTGTTGCAGAACCTACCCATTCCGGAATATAAGTGGGATCATATCGCAATGGACTTTGTGACTGGTCTCCCAGAAATAAAGAATAAGAAGGATGTGGTCTGGGTGGTTGTGGACCGACTGACCAAGTCTGCTCACTTCATCACCATGAGAAAAACAGATGGAGTGGGGGAGATAGTGCGGAAGTACATGTACGAAGTAGTCCGGTTACATGGAGTACATGCGAGTATTGTCTCGGATAAGGCCTCTCGATTCACTTCATTTCAGGAAAGCCTTCCAGAAAGCTTTGGGAACACGAGTGAACATGAGTACAGCCTATCACCCCCAAATGGATGGCCAATCTGAAAGGACAATCCGTACATTAGAAGATATGTTACGGGCTTGTACTTTAGACTGGGGTGACTCGTGGGAAAGGCATATGCCCTTGGTTGACTTCGCCAACAACAATAGCGTCCATAGAAGCATTGGCATGTCGCCATATGAAGCATTGTATGGACGACCATTCCGAACACCATTATGTTGGAGTCAAGTGGGGAAACACATCATAATTGGACCGGACATAGTGGAAGAAACAACTGAGGAGATCAAATTCTTGAAGGATAAGATGAAGGAAGCCCAAGACAGAAAGAAAAGCTATGCGCACAAGTATCAGAAGAACCTTGAATTCGCAATTGAGGATCTGGTCTATCTAAAGATGGTGACCTTCACGGGTCAAGCAAGAGTTTCAAGAAGAGGGAAGCTGGATCCAAAGTACTTGGGTACATTTAGGATCATTGAAAATGTTGGATCGGTTGCGTACAAGTTGAACTTACCAACCAAAATGGAAGCATTTCACAATGTGTTCCATGTATCCCAACTCCGTAAATTCTTAACGGATCAAGATGTAATAGTGCCTGCACTGCCTTACAAGTTTGGCACAAACCTAACTTTGGAGTCAAGGCCAGTTTGAATTATTGATAGGATGGAAAAAGCAATAAGAAAGAAGGTAACCCAAATGGTTAAAGTCGTTTGGGATTTCAATGGCAATGACGAATACTCTTAGTGGTTAGAACAATTTGAGGGGGAAGGATCACTTGGTTTGGATTCGGGGACGAATCCTTATCAAGTGCGGGAGACTTGTAGCATCCCCGATCCTAGATAGGATCATTGGGATGGGCCATGGGACGAGGGAACGAACAAGCCGGTCGTAAGACACAAAGGCTTGGGTGTACACGAGCTGGTTCCATGATATGATTAAAGGGTTAAGTCCAAGATATGTTTGGGACTTAGCCAAGAAAACAAGGAAAAATAAGAAAAGGATCTGGAACGAGTTAAAGAAAGAGTGTACACGAGCTGGAATAAGCTTGGGTGAGCTTGGGCGAGCTGGACAAAGCTGAAAAGAGCTTGGGGCAAGCTGGACCGAGCTCAGGTTGAGTTCAGTAAAGCTAAGTCAGCTGGACCAACTGCCGGGAAGCTCAACTCAGCTCGTTGGCGTGTTCAACGATTGAGCCAGGTGGTTGGGTCGGGACGGTTATCAGACCGAAGGTCGGATCTGAACTGGTTCAGCTGAGCTAAGGCACGTGTGGCAAGCGTGTTCAGCAGTTTTAGGATGAAGGGGCGCGTATGGCCGAGTCTTCTTTATATTTCGGGCCTGGGGATCAGTTTTCGACAGAGAATTTCCCAAGGAAACTCACGAAAATAACATAACCGAAAACTCAACCGAAGGAGAAGAAATAAGGCGAATTTGGAAGAAGACTTGATCAGAATCAAGCCACAAAGGCAATCTGACTGCACCGTCTTGAAGAACGATCCAGAATGAGTCCGAAGGAGAAAGAACCGTGTATTGGGACCGTGACTCTAGAACGCACTTCCAAGGTGAGGGAATAGACCGGATAAACCATTGCTCATAGCCCTCGGGTGATTCCGACTAGTTCTATGCCAATTGGGTTAAACATTTACATCCATCTCTACTAAACTTAATCGTTTTCTTCTTTCTTCTGTATGAACGATCAAGTAACTTAGGCCATATGGCAGAGTAAAAAGACCAAGGCTGTAAGCCGGTCTAATCATGTGATCTGATGCTTAAGTTCTGGATCCGATAGATCACAAGTTTTAGCCAAATGGCTTGATCGGTTTAAGGCCGATCCCAGATGGTTTAGTGGTAAGACAGACAGTTATGGACCCACAAACTGAACTTGATCGATCCAGTTAATAAACATGATGAATCAGATATTATTAAGGGGATCTTTGGGATGAACTTAGAAAGAAACTGATTATTGTTGCATGCATTAGAAACTGACTGTGAAGTTATCAGATAGATGCTTACGTTTTGGTTAGTTTCAGGACATGATGGTGATCGAGGGAAGGATTTGGCTTAGCCTTGAAGACTCGAGGCTGTGGGAGGATGGGTGGTTGGATAGACTGATTTAGGACCAAACATTGTAATAGCCTATTGTGCAAACTTAACAATTGTATCGAATCCTTTGTATTATAAATAAAACAATCAGTTTATCATAGCTTTGACTCTAATAACTCGCATATAGACTCTAAAAATTCGAATCACAGAATAATGGAACTTGACTTAAGAATATCAGGCCTTAAAAAGGAACTGGTCGACCTGGATTATCCATGGTCAGACCATTAGAACCTCATTAGATCAAGTGTGCGGGTTAGGGCTTTTTACGGATTACACTGGGGACATTGTATTTTAAGTCTTGGGGGAGGTTCGCTAATACTATTTTATTATTTTTGAGTTTTATTTACTATATATATATATATATAAGTTTTTCAAAGAGTTTTATCGAGTCAACAAGAGGACTATGATCAAGATTTATTTTTGACTAACCACACTTTAACACCATTCTTAGAAGGTTTTTTGCAGAGATTACTAGAGATACCAAAGTGGATCATCCTGCCACTATATCACACTTTCTTAGAATGCTTGAAGGAACCGAAGTTGATTTCCAACACTAATATTGACATTATTTGCTTGCTTTAGGATTTGGTATACACTGGACAAGATTCCTTCTGCAAGTCTGGAAGGTAAAAGTCTGTGTGCTTCTGATTCCCCTCTCTCTCCAAAAAAGGAGTCGAACAGGATTTGGTGGTTACAAACATTAAAGCTTGATTCATATGATCCTAGAAAAAGATAAATTTCAAAAATAAGTGAATATGATCTAGTGGAAAAAACCATTAGGGCTTGATTCATTGAAGCCTATCCAAACATCTCAGTTAATTAAAAAATAAAATGATACCCTCCAAAGAAGGGAGATATTGACTGAGAAGAAGTGAGAAGAAAGAGAGGAAAGGAATCAGAGAAGACTACCTGTGTGGTCAGATACTTGTAGAGGTAAGAGTCTATATATCCTTTGATCGATACTCCCAAGGTAAAGCCTGCACCTTTATTTTATGCAAAGAATGAAATCAGTAAAGGGGCGAGTCAGACTAGCATTTGCTAAGTTATTGGTTGAAGTAATTTGGTTGCTATACTAGGATAGGGTATATAAAGTTCTCTGTGATTGACTTGATAGGATGTGGCTGCAATAAAGTAAGGTGACAGATATACTTAGATATTATGTGAGTCTTCGGTTTTCAAAACATCTTTCGCAGGCTTGTTTGCTTAAGGACAAGCAAAAGGTTAAGTCTGAGGGAGTTGATATAACCTATTTAATACTAGTTTTAGGCCATGTTATAGGCTCTATTTAGGGTTTATTATGTGTGTCTAGACTATGTTTTAAGGTCTTTACATGTACATGTACGTTTTGGAGATATATGAAGATACTTGGAGCTTTTGAAACATTTAGAAGAGATGAATCCGTAGCTGATCATTCAAGTACAAGATAATCATCGATCGACGATACTATCTTGGCATCGACCGATGGTACAAGACCATGATCGATCGATGTTGCACACTTGCCATCGATCGATGACGAATTCGCAGACAACCAATCTCAAGTCAAAGTTAGAGACAAATGACGAAGATACCATGGAAGAGTTTTGACCTAGATTTTAGTGTTCTATATTTATACTTTATGTTTCACACACAGAAAAGTGTGGTAGTGTGGTGGAGAGAATGTTTCATAGTTTTTAGTATTCTATTATAGTTTTAGAGTTTTTTAGGGGAGAAGATTCTTAACCTATTTATTACCATTTTTAGGCCATGTTATAGACTCTATTTAGGGTCTATCATGTGTGTATATGCTATGTTTTAAGGTCTTTACAGGTCCAGGTACGTTCTGGAGATATATGGAGATACTTGGAGCATTTGGAGCATTTAGAAGAGAATAATCCGTAGATGATCATTGAGAGAGTCGAAGTACAAGACTGCCGTCGATCGACGGCACTATATTGACATCGACCGATATTACATGACCAAGATCGAATTAGGTAATATATCTTGAGTCAAGAAACCATCGATCGACGCAGGATCATTGACATCGATCGACGGTCATTCCGTGTCAACAAGTGAGAGCTGAGACATCAGACTTAGTCAATAGATTTGACTCGCAGAGATAGCTGATCGTCTTTTACATTAGCTATCGAGTTCTATGATTAATACCCTTAGCTTATATCCTCTATAATCCACTTGCCTGAAACCCTAGATCTAGCATATTTACACTTGCATCTAGTTAGTTTAGTATCATACTTCCATATTTTACATTATTAGCCTATATCCATATTTACATTATTAGCATATTTCCATATTGCATTGCATCTACACTCTCCAATAAGGAATATTTCCTTATACTGATTACTTGTTACCGATAAATATAATCACCTAGTTTAACCTTTAGGAATAAGAAATCTATTGTGTGCCATTTTTCTCTGTGGATTCGATCCCTAAGTACTACACCTGATATCTCTTAGCAAGAGTATTGTTTTGTGTGTTAGGATTAAGGGTTTATTTGATAGTTAATTGTTGAGGATATTTATACCCTGCTAGAACCGTAAACACACCCAAGTCAGATATAATGGTCTGAGGTACTCTGTGTAAGCGCACAACCTCCTTAAAGAAAAAATCAGCCGTTTTTGACGCATCATTCACCTTGGCACAAAGTATGAAGTGTGCCATCTTGGAGAATCAATTTACAAAGATGGAGTCCCTGTGTTGTACCTTTGGCAGGCCTAGTACAAATTCCACAGATAGATCCACCCAAGGGGCAGTAGGTATCGGCATGGGCATATATAGGCCATCTGGTTGCACCTTGGATTTGGCCTTCTTGCAAGTCACACATCTTGCACAATGGGATCCAATAGTCTTCTTTAGGTGAGGCCAATATAAGTTTTATCGTACCACGACTAAAGTCTTATCCACTCCAAAGTGTCCCATGAGTCCTCCTCTATGAGCTTCTCGGGTGATTAAGACCCTCAATGAGCACTAGGGAATGCATAGCCTTCTGCCCTTGAATAGAAACCCTTCATGTAGATAAAACATCCCTTGGGGTCCTTTGCTACACCCAGAATAGATCTCAGCAATATCTGGGTCTTCAACATATAGGTCCTTAATGAATTCAAATCCCATCACCTTGGCTTCCATTGTGGAAATCAAAGCATGTCTCCTAGAGAGTGCATCGGCTACAATATT
This sequence comes from Moricandia moricandioides, assembly GCA_905132885.1. Classification (NCBI taxonomy): domain Eukaryota; kingdom Viridiplantae; phylum Streptophyta; class Magnoliopsida; order Brassicales; family Brassicaceae; genus Moricandia; species Moricandia moricandioides. The sequence continues at coordinate 131,785 of CAJHQQ010000340.1, read as the reverse complement.
GCCCTTTCCCTTCTTGCACTTGATGATGTAGGGAAAGGTTTCTTTGAATTCCATCCAGCGAGTTGAGATTGGTCTGACCCCTTAGATGTTTCAATGTCTTATGGTCGGTATGGACTACAAATTCCTTTGACAGCAAGTAGTGCTGCCATGTCTCCAATGCCCACACTAGTGCATACAACTCCTTGTAATACGTTGGGTAGTTTAGTTTGGATCCACTCAACTTCTCACTGAAATAGGCCACTGGTTTCCCTCCTTGAGTCAACATGGCCCCAATCCCAATTCCAGATGCATCACATTCCACTTCAAAGTTTTTGTTGAAATAAGGAAGAACTAGGACTGGGGCATGAGTAAGACGGTCCTTCAATGTTTGGAAGGCGTCTTGTTGTGCCTTCTCCCATGTGAACCCAATACTCTTCTTCATCACAGCAGTGAGAGGTGCAGCTATACTGCTGACGTCTTTAACAAACCCCCAGTAGAATCTTGCTAAACCATGGAAACTCTGGACTTGGCTGATGTTGGTTGGTTCCGGCCAGTCTTGGATTGCCTTCACCTTCTCCTCATCCACCTGTAGTCCCTGTGAACTAACAACAAAGCCTAGGAAAACAAGTTTATCAGTGCAGAATGTGCACTTCTTCAGGTTTGCATAAAGCCCTTCTTGACGAAGTGTCTTTAGTACTTGCTCAAGATGTGTCACATGTTGAAAGAAAGTGGTACTATAAATCAAAATGTCATCAAAGTAGACCTCAAGAAACTTACTGATGTAGGGTCTAAGAACATGGTTCATGAGGCGCATGAAGGTGCTGGGAGCATTGGTGAGTCCAAATGGCATCACTAGCCACTCATAAAGACCTTGCTTGGTCTTGAAGGCACTCTTCCACTCATCACCTTCTTTCATTCTAACCTGGCGGTACCCACTCTTAAGGTCTATCTTGGATAATATTGTGGCTCCACTTAACTCATCAAATATGTCATCATGGCATGGTATGGGGTGTCTATTCTTAATGGTGATGTTGTTTATGGCTCGGCAGTCTACTCAGATTATCCATGTCCCATCCTTCTTGGGTACTAACAATACTGGTATGGCACAAGGACTAAGGATTTCCCTAACATATCCCTTATCTAATAGGTCCTGGACTTGCCTTTCTAACTCCTTGGTTTCCTCCGGGTTTACCCTATAGGCTGGTTTGTTTGACAAGGCAGCTCCGGGTATGAAATCTATTTGGTGCTCTATGCCCCTAAGTTGGGGTAAGCCGTGTGGGATCTCCTCTGGAAACACATCCTTGAACCTGTCAAGAAGTTTAGTGACTACTGGATGAAGTGTCTATTCATCAGAACCTGCACTGAAAAGCTCATTAAAGATCATTAGTAGCATTGTGTGTTTGGTAGCAGCAGCCTTCTGGATATAGCTAGGCCTAATAAGAAAGTTAGACTTGACAGATTTCTATTTTTCCTTAGACATTTGCAAGTGTAATTCGTGGACCTTTGCTGGTGTGAGAGGTGCTAAGCTAATCTTACGCTTATCATGCATGAAAGTGTACATATTATATCGACCATCATGCTTAGTTTCTCTATCCCATTGCCACGGTCTACCTAAGAGAACATGTCTGGGTTGCATGGGTACTACATCACAAACTACTTCATATTGGTACTTACCAATGCTAAATGGAATGGTCACTTGTTCTTTAATTTGAAGTTCAACCTTATCATCTAGCCACCTTAGTCTATACGGATGAGGATGCTTAGTCTTTTCTAGGCCAAGTTTATCTACCATGTATGCACTAGTAGCATTAATGCAAGACCCACCATCAATGATTAGGTTACATACCTTGCCTCGGATGGTAGATCGGCTGTGGAATATGTTCTCCCTTTGGATGGTCTCAGCCGGTTGCACTTGGACACTAAGTACTCGCCTGATCATCAAACTTTCTCCCACATCCGGATACTCCATTTCACCAAATTCTTCATGGACCATCGGATCATCTTAATCATGGGACACATATCCTTCATCAGTGAGAAACATGACCCTCTAGTTTTGGCACTCCCTTTCCATATGCCCTCGTCCTTTGAATTTGAACCAAGTGATGTCTCTGGAACGTTAGTGGTTAGCACTCCTACCAGGTTCTGTCCTGGTGTCTTTGTTGGGCTCGGTAGGTCGGGTCTTATTCTGATTGCCTATGTCAATCCCCTTGCCCTTATCCACTGACTTTGGATAGTTTTTGGAGTTTTTGAACCCCAAGCAGTTTATGGTTTACTCCTAGTGGACTTCTTCTTGATGTGTTGCTCGGCCTGAATGGCTAGATGGAATAGATCTTTGAAGTCTAGGTAGTTCTGCCTTTCTACCTTGCTATTGATTTGGTCATTTAGCCCATCCACAAACTGAGCCATAATGGATTATTCATCCTCATTAAGTCCAAGCCGGTTCCTCAAACGTTCAAACTCTTCATAGTATTCTTCCACCGACTTAGTCCCTTGTCTAAGGGTCCTGAAACGCCTTTGTAAGTCTCCGTGGAAGTGTTGTGGGACAAACCGTTGGCGGATTAGATCCTTCATGTTGATCCAAGACTCAAGTGGCCTCAGTTGGTTCCTCCTCCGGTCTGTGGTGACTCTGTCTCACCATATGACATGAGGCTTTTTATGTATTTAAATGCATACTCTATAAAATTAACCCTACGAACTACTCTTGCCAAGGAGAGGTCAAATTGTAGTATTTAGGGATCGAATCTATCGAGAGTATGGACACACAATAAACTCAATACAGACGCGATTAAGCTAGGCAAATATATTAATAAGCAATAGGTAAACTATAGCAGATGATTGATAGCTAGATCTAGGGTTTCAGGCAAATGGATTATATAGAGGATAGAAGATAAGGCTATTAATCATAGAACTCAATATCTAATGTAAAAGACGAGCAGATCTCGCTGCGAGTCTAATCTATTGACTAAGTCTGATGTCTCAGCTCTCGCTTGTTGACACAGAATGACCGTCAATCGATGACAGTGATCCTGCATCGATTGATGGTCTCTTGAGTCAAGCTTGATGACCTAATTTGATAAGTTCACTAAATTAAATAAATGAACTCTTCTTTGTTTCTAGCAACATAGCTCAACATGATTAATTATGGTAGTAGACCATGTTGTCGCTTGCACCTAACTATCCTATGATCAGGGTTTTGTTTAGCAACTCTTGAACACAAGCAATAAATACAATTCTCTTGATATATTTAATAATCAACCTAGCAGTTCGATTATTTGGCCAGTCCATCAATACCATTATTAACCCTGAACTTAATAAGAGATCTACTCATACCTGATCTTTGTCACTGAAATCATAGATGAATAGAATATATATGTATAATAGATATAGAATATAAATCAAATAAAGAACCAAAGGAGTTCCAAGAGGACTTTGAAGGAGTTCCACCCTTCTCTCCTACCCTTAGAACAATAGATAGAGAAAATCTTGGAGCCTAAACAATGGCATAGAAACAAATAAATAGGGTTTTAGGTCGTCTAGAGGTATTTTTGGTAATTTGTGATGGCTTTTGGGCTTAAGTCGGCCATAAAACAAGTCAGGCCTGTCTTCTGGGATCACTGTCGATCGAAACCAAGGCTGTGCCATCGATCGACACTCATTCATCTTCTCAACAGCATCCTCTCGTGAAGCAGACATACCACACTTTAGTAAATGGGGTATAACTTTAGATCTATCCGTCAGGTGGACCTTAAACCGGTGGAATTGGAAAGATAACTCTTAGATCTATCTTCTGTCAAAATATCATCTCAATCTCACCGTTGGGACATCTCCATCCATAGCTAAACATCTGACGCATCTTCAAAGTTCTGCATCTCTAAAAGCTCAAGAATCGCAAAGTTCTCTAGACCGTACCCGTACCTGAACCTGAAAATACTCTAAAACATACTCCAAACACATATAAAAGATTCAAAATAGGGCTGATATCATGGCACAATAGTGGTAAATATCAGGCCCTATCAACTCCCCTAGACTTAACCTTTCGCTTGTCCTCAAGCAAGCAAAGCCTGTGAAAGAGGTTTTGAAAAGAGGAGACTCCCATAATGTCTAAGTATAACTATCACCCTACTTTGTTGCAACCACATCCTATCAAGTCGATCACAGAGAAACTTCATATACCCTATCCTAGTATAGCAATCAAATCCATTCTATCAACAACTTAGCGAATACTAGTCTGACTCACCCATCTACTGATTTCATATATTTTCATAAAAGAAAAGTGCAGGCTTTACCTTGAGAGTATAGATCGGAGGATATATGGACTCTTACCCCTGCAAGTATCTAAGCACATAGGTAGTCTTCTCTGATTCCTTTCTTCTCTATCTTCTCACTTCTTCTCAGCTAATGTCTCTCTTCTTTTGAGGGTATCATTTTTGTTTTAATTGACTAAGATATTTGGATAGGCTTCCATGAATCAAGCCCTAAAGGTTTTTTCCACCAGATCCTGTTAACTTCTTTTTAACTTTTATCTCTTTCTAGGATCATATGAATCAAGCCTTAATGGTTGTAGCCACCAAATCCTGTTCGACTCCTTTAATCTGAAAGGGAGAGAGAGGGGAATCAGAAGCACACAAACTTTTACCTTCCAGACTTGCAGAAATAATCTGATCTAGTGTATACCAAATCCCAAAGCAAGCAAATACTGTCAGGATTAGTGTTGGAAATCAGCTTTGGTTCCTTCAAACTTTCTAAGAAAGTGTGATATAGCGGCAGGATGATCCACTTTGGTATCTCTAGTAATATCTGCAAACAACCTTTTAAGAATGGTGCTAAAGTGTGGTTAGTCAATAATAAATCTTGATTATAGTCTCCTTCTTGACTCAACAAAATTTATTGAAACACTTATATATATATATATATATATGATATAGCCTATGAATTACCAATTTTGGACCATGTTATAGACTCTTCTTAGGGTTTGTTATGTGTGTCTAGGCTATGTTTTAGGTCTTTACAAGTCTTTTTAGGCTATGTTATGTACATTTTGGAGATATATGGAGATACTGGGAGCTTTTTGAGCATTTGGAGAGGAATTATCCGTAGCTGATCATTGAAGTACGAGATTACCATCGATCGACGATACAACGTTGGCATCGACCGATGTTACATGACCAAGATCGATCGATGTTGCACATCTGCCATCGATCGATGTCCACTTCGCAGACAGCCGACTTTCAAGCCCAAGTTAGAGACATGACACAAGATTACGAGACTACCCTTGGACGAGTTTTGACCTAGACTTTTGGGGTTTTATTTATACTTTATGTATTGCACAATGCTAAGTGTGCTAGAGTTAAGGGGGCAAATTTTGTGTGTTTGTGCTAGCATTTGCTAGTATATTCTAAGTGTTCGTTGAAACCCCCTTATTCTATCTATGCATTTTATTCAGAGTATTCTTCTTACTTTAATTATGTCTTAGTAATTGTCAACTAGGTTTAAGGTTTATCAATGGCACTGATGGATTAGCCAAACAATAGAGTTGTTAAGGTTATTATTATATCTATTAATAGAATTGTGTTTATTGCTTGTGTTCTAGAGTAGCTAACTAGAACCCTGACAATAGGATAATTAGGCGCAAGCGAAAGCATGGTCTACTACCGGAATCTATTTTGTTGAGCTAGGTTTCTAGAAACAAATGAGAGTTGATTTAGTCAATCTAGTGAACTTATCGAACTAGGTCATAACGCTTGATTCAAGAAACCGTCGATCGACGCAGGATCATTGCCATCGATCGACGGTCATTCCGTGTCAACAAGCAAGAGTTGGGATATTGGTCTTGGTCAATAGATTAGGCGCGCATGGGAGAGCTGGTGTCTTTTACATTAGATTTCGAGTTCTATGATTAAATACCTTTAAATTCTATCTACTATAATCCACTTGCCTGAAACCCTAGATCTAGCATATTTCCATATTTACATTACTAGCATATTTCCATATTTGCATCTTTAGCATATTTCCATATTCATATTATTAGCATATTTCCATATTGCATCTATCCCTTCTAATAAGAAATATTTTTGTGACTTGATTACTTGCTACTAATAAATATAGTTACCTAACTTAACCTTTAGAAATAAGAAATCTATTGTGTGCCTTTGTTCTCTTTGGATTCGATCCCTAAGTACTACACCGGATCTCTCTCTTGACAAGAGTATTATTGTATTCTGTGTTAGGATTAAGGGTTAATTTGACCGTTGTTTTTTAGGATATTATTACCTTTCTGAAACATAAAAACACACCCCTTGTCAATATATATAGTAAATAGCATTAGCAAACCTCCCCCAAACTTAAATTACACTGTCCCTAGTGTAATCCTTCCCGGATTGGTTAGGAAAAACAAATCATCAGTAAAAATCTTAAGAGAGAAACTCGATACCGGACTCTGTAAAAGAATGTTTATCGACGGAAGATGGATGGTCTCGATCGATGGTCATGATCCATGGTCGATCTATGTTTATTCTTCAGTGTCGATCGATCGTACACCAGGATGTTTCTACTCTGTTCTTTTTTTATTTTATTTAAATTATGGAAAATAAAAATCAAAATAGAACACAATATCAGTAATACCTCCCCAAGACTTAAACAACACGATCAACAATGTTATAAAGTACCAAATTTAACAAGAAAAAACGATATACCTGCTTGCTGATGGTGACCGTCGATCGACACAGTTAATTGGTGATTGATCGATGCTCAGTTTGATTTGTCGATCGACAGTGATCAAGAGTCGATCGATGCTCTGCGCAATCTATCATCCTCTGATTTCTTTTTTTTTGAACCTGAAATAAATAAATACGTAAATTAGTAATAAATGAAAAATAAAATCTAATTAAAACTTACTAAACAGTTGGTCGCCTCCCACTCAGCTCTTGTTTTTAGTCTTTAGCTTGACGTTTTGAAACTCTCATTCAGTTCGGATGTGATTGGGAACTTTCTTCAAAACAATTCCCAATGTCCAATATCTTCAGCTTCATCACCCTTTTTGTGAAATCCTCCACTGGCTCTTCTCCTTTGTCTATCATTTCAGAAATAGTGAGGGCTCGAAGGTTTACAAACAACTGCGAGAAGCATCTGCTGCGCACTCTGCACTTCCTGACACCATCTGAGAAGTGGGGAATCAATGATAACCGAGAACCTTCCTTGATCCTTTTTCTCTTCTTCCAATTCCTCTTCTTCTTTCCGCCAGATTACTTGTTTGATCTTGTGGTGCCTCCATCGAAGAGATTATGACACATTTCAAACTCATGTGCTCTGATCTGTGATGAGTGTCGATCGACGTTCTAGTGTTGATGTCGATCGATGTTCCAATGGTGGCGCCGATTGATTCATCAATGATGGTGTCGATCGATTCTGCTATCGATGGTCTTTGGTCAATGTCACCTTCATACTCCAATACTCTCTGAGAAACAATTGCATGCTGAAGATCATCAAATACCTCAAGGTATAGATCCACATGCACACTTCCATCTGGTGGAATAGGAAATTCAATCTCAAAAACAGCACTAGGAACCAAAAAATTCACAGGGTCATCTGCCATCTTCACTATTTTATGAAAACCAGCAGCTTCTTTTGTGCAGATAGGTGGTCGTAGATGTTCTAGGACATAAAGATTTGAGGTCTTAGACACGTGCATTCTCTCATCAACCCGTCCTGGTTCAATCATGTAACTAGGCTGTTTGTCCAACAATGAGTGTCGATCGATGTCAGCTAGGTGGTATCGATCGATGATGGGCTTTGTGTGTTGATCGATGCAGTAGGGTGATTTTCTATCGATGATATCGGGTTAGTGTAAATCGATGCTAGCTTTTGGTGAAGTTTCCAGATCTATTCTCGAAGTGTGCTGATCGTCATCATGCTTTTGATCCGCGTTCTGATGCATATCTTCAAACCATTTTTCTATCTCAATAGTGGCATTCCTACTTGAATCCAAATACCCAAGTTGTTCTTTATCCTTTGGCTCCAAGAGATCTCTGGTGGTGGTTTTTGTTTCTACATCCGGAGCATGATAACAACTTGATACATCAGTGCTCTCTAGTGTCGAGTCTTCAATGTCCTGAAGATAATTTGATCTTTCATAGATGTCAAGTGGTGGCGATCGATAACCGGGGTTAGTGGCGATCGATGCTGAACTCTTATGTTCAATAGAAGTTGAGATCTTAGTGTCGATCAACGGTGAGATCTTATTGTCGATCGACGCCGAGGTCGGATTGATAATATCAGCTTCTTCTGCTCTGCTCGGCTCAGATTCACGATACTTAATACTCATTGCTACGTATTGGAGAAGCTGTTGTGGAATCTCGTCTTATTTCTTGATTGCCAAATTTCTAGGATCTTGTCTCACTTATCGTTGATCTCTTTTTCTCGAGCTGCTGCAGCTTCATCGAGAAATTCATAAAGGAATGCTCTTTCAATATCATCCCAGCGAGTCAGAGAATGTGGTTCCAGTCGACTAAACCAGCTAAATGCATTCCCAGAGATAAAATAAGGAAATATCTTGCAGAGCATGTGGTATTGAGACACTTCATTATGCCCGCTCCTTGAGAATAGATCCACAAGTTCTTCGATGTGGTTCTTCGGTTCTTCATGAGGCAAACCCTGAAAATATATGAGCTGCCCAATCACACCATTCACGGCTCATCTTGAAGTCATTTATCTCAGCAACATAAATGACATCAGGGATCACAACTCCTTCTGCATTAATCAATTGCCCTATACTGTTGCGAGGACGACTTTCTTCGTCTCCTATGATTCCATTCTCATCAGCCTTAAGTATGAGGACTTCAATTTCCTCTCTCTTCTCGCAAGTGGCATCGATCGAGCTTAGGTAGTAATGTTGATCGACGTCATAGTGTTGGTGTCGATCGACGGAAGTATTGGTGTCGATTGATGCTCGGTTCTCTTTGCTAGCGACCACTTCTTGGAGGGTGTCGACTGCCCTCGTAGACTTATGGATCGTGCGCGAATCAGCAGTTTCCTTTTTTGAAGAACCCAAAAATCCTCTCCTCATTGCTTCATGGTACTAATATGTAAGTACCTGAAACACAACAAAATGTTTTATGTAAGTAAACTAATATTGAAAATTACCTAGACTAAATCAAACAAATTAAGTGTAATGGTGAATCATTGCTCCCCGGCAATGACACCAAATCTAACATGAGGGTTTTTATGTATTTCAATGCAAACTCTATCAAATTAACCCTACCAACTACTCTTGCCAAGAGAGGTCAAATTGTTGTATTTAGGGATCAAATCCACAGGGAGCGTGGGCACACAATAAACTCAATACAGTCGCGATTAAGTTAGGCAAATAGATTAATAAACAGTAAATAAACTATAGCAGACGATTGATTGATAGGTAAGTAAACAATAATAATAAATAGCTAGATCTAGGATTTCAGGCAAGTGGATTATAGAGGATAGAATCTAAGTGTATTAATCATAGAACTCGATATCTAATGTAAAAGACGGCCAGCTCTCGCTGCGAGTCTAATCTGTAGACAAAGTCCAATGTCTCAGCTCTCGCTTGTTGACACGAATTGACCGTCGATTGATAGCGATGATTTTGCATCGATCGATGGTCTCTTGAGTCAAGCTTTATGACCTAATTCGATAAGTTCACTAAATTAACTAAATCAACTCCCTTTTGATTCTAGCAACATAGCTCAGCATGATTAATTCTGGTAGTAGACCATGCTCTCGCTTGGGGCTAACTATCCTATGATCAAGGTTCTAGTTAGCTACTCTAGAACACAAGCAATAAACACAATTCTATTGATATATCTAATAATCAAACTAGCAGTTCTATTGTTTGGATAATCCATCCATACCATTAATAAACCTTAAACCTACCAAGAGAACTACTCAGACATGATCTTTGTCACAGAAATCATGGATGAATAGAATATATATAGAATATAAATCAAATAAAGAACCAAAGGAGATCCAGGAGGATCTGAAGTATTTCCTCTCTTCTCTCCCAACCCTTAGAACAATAGATAGAAAAAAGTTTGGTGCCTAAAAAATGGCATAGAAACATATAAATAGGGTTTTAAGTCGTCCATAGCTATTTTAGTATTTTTTTTTGATGGCTTCCCGGCTGAATTCGGCCATAAAACAAGTCAGGCCTGTCTTCTGGGATTAACGTCGATCGATACCAAGGCTGTGCCATTGATTGACACTCATTTATCTTCTCGACAGCTTCCTCCTGGGAGGCAGACAGACCACGCTTCAGTAAATCAGTCATAACTTTAGATCTAACCATCATTTGGACCTCACACATGTGGCATGTGTGATAACTATAGATAACTCATAGCTCTATCGTATGTACAAATATCATCTCAATCTCACCATGGGAATGTATCCATCCAAAGTTAAACATCTGACGCATCTACGCAGTTCTGCATCTCTAAAAGCTCCAAAATCACCAAAGTTCTCCATAACATACCTGAACCTGAAAATACTCTAAAACATACTCCAAACACATATAATAGACTCCAAATAGGGCTGATATCATCGCACAATAGTGGTAAATATCAGACCCTATCACTATATCAGGGCATTGTCGGTCTGTTGAGCCACATCGAGGGCTACTCTCTTGGGACCCAAATGGTTGCAGTACTCAAAGATATGATCCATCCTCTTCGCCCAATAAATTTAAGCCTCCGGGTCCACCTTTCCAGCAAACACAGGTGCCTCTAACTTGATGTGATTTCAGGTAGGGGCCTGAGTAAGCCGTACTTGTGGAGGTGGGTTGTAATCCTCCTTCTTCTTCTCCATAGTCTTCTAGAGCCTCATGTCTCATTTGGTTCGGTTGAGGATGTGGTCCGGGGTGATCTTCTTTGCATTGGTCACTGGTACTAGGGCCGGGGTTGTCATGGATATGAACTCTAATCCTCTGTAGGAGTGCTCCGGTTGGGAAAGGGTTGTTTTGAGCCGTCCCCAAGTCAACTCGCGGGGTGGGCCTAGGAGCTGGTCGTTGCTCGATCCGGGTAAGCCTATCGTCCAAGTCCTGTCGGACTGTGCCGATGTCTTGACTAATATTTCTCATCTCGTCTTGTAGATCATTGATAGCTTGCATCAAGGCTGATTGTACGTCATCGCCCATAGCAGCCATACAAACAATACCTAGCAAGAAACGAAAAGGTGTGCTTAGATCCTTTAGAAAATGAGACGTAAAAGAAGTAAATAAAATTTGAATGCAATGTGTGTTTTTTTTTAAAACAACTTAATAGTAATCAAGAATTAAGATTAGAATACTGTAGAAAAAAATTAAACAAAGAATGATATCGCTGAATCAAAAACAAAGGAAACTTTTCAAAATATCGACCAACTAAGGAAACTCGGTCGATACGGCCGACCAGATAAGGAAACTTTGGGTTAATGCGGCTTGGTGAACAAGGTTGTCAAATATTGTATTTTTTTTTTATCAGGAATGAATCTAAAACAAAAAAAAAAAACTCGACAGAAAGGATGAACTAAAGATGAGCAAACTCTTTTTTTGTTTTTGTTTTTTTTTAACTTATCAACTAAATGCAAATAACAATGGACAACTATCGACAATGGTTCACAATAAGATTCGGCTAATAGCTTATCAAGGATGTAAGTTCTAAACGATACAAGGATGGATGATTCTTTTTATCTTTTATGTTTTAAGGATTCAAACATAAACAAAATGAAACAAGAACACACGATTTCTATAGTTTTTTTTTATTTATGAACGCAAAAACAGAAATGAAACTAAAACCAAATGAAAATAAAAAGATACAAGAATAGCTACTACCTGATGCTGAAAGAACTTCAGATCTGATATCAGAAATTATACAAGCCTAGGCTATCAAAGGCTGTATGACGCGAGGCAAGAGAGATGGAGCCGATCTACACAAGGGGTGATCCGTTTGGGAAGATCTAATCGTCCAAAAGGATCCGAGTAACAAGTAAATTTATGGAAACGAAGTGCACCACACGAGGGATGGAAATCTCGTGAAACAACACAATCCTCTTAACCGTGGAGGTTCTGGTCTCACAAGGTAAGAGAAAGGAGGCGAGTTCTTGCTAGAGCTCCTATGAGTTTTCACTAGGAAATGTTTTATCATGCGTAAAAAAAAAGTACAAACGGTTTATAGGGGCTTATATAGATGTCCATTACCTTGGTGCCTTCGAGGGTCTTTGAAGCAAAAAATATAAAGTTTTGGACTAAAATAAAACCCTAATAGGCGTGCAAGCCAACTAAGAAAGTTTAGAATTAAATTAAAATAAAAGAAAACAAAAGGACCAAACCTGCAAAACAATCAAACCGTTAGAAATGTGAATTTAAATGCTTACCTTCTTACCTTTGGGTCGGTTTGATTTAATGCATGCTAGACGTGCTGATCCTTAATGCTGATGATAAGCAAGTTGTTGTGTGTTTGAGCCGGAATGAATGGCCAAAGGTCTTCACATGGGGTCTTAGTCTTCTCGGTTGGTCCATCATTCTTGATTCTTGGTTTTTGATCATGCTCTCACTTGCGCCTAACTATCTTATGATGAGGTTTCTAGTTAGATACCCTAGAACACAAGCAATAAACAAAATTCTATTGATAAATCTAATAATTACCCTACCAATTATATTGTTTGGCTAATCCAACAATACTATTAATAAACCGTAAACCTAACAAGATATCTACTCATACATGATCTTTGTCACAGAAATCATAGATGAATATAATAGATATAGAATATAAATCAAATTATAACCAAAGGAGTTCCAGGAGGACTCTGAAGGAGTTCCTCCCTTCTCGCCTAACACTAGGACAATAGATAGAAAAAAGCTTGATGCCAAAACAATGGCATAGAAACATATAAATAGGGTTTAGGTCGTCCATAGGTATTTTGGCAATTTTTGATGGCTTCTGGGCTTAAGTCGGCCAAAAACAAGTCGGGCATGTTTTCTGGGATCACCGTCTATCGACACCAAGGCTGTGCCGTCAATCCACACTAATTCATCTTCTCGACAGCTTCCTCTCACGAGGTAGACAGACCACTCTTCAGTAAATTGGGCATAAATTTAGATCTAACTTTCCGATGCACCCCAAACCGGTGGCATTTAAAATTTTACTCAAATTTCTATCGTCTTTAAAAATATCAGCTCAACCTCACCGTGGGAAGGTCTCCATCAATATCTAAATATCTGACGCATCTGCGCAGTTTGGCATCTCTAAAAGCTCCAGAATCACCAAAGTTTTCCAGAACGTACCTGAACCTGAAAATACTCTAAAACATACTCCAAAAACATATAATCGACTCTAAATAGGGTTTTATTCATGGAAAAAATAGTGGTAAATATCAGGCCCTATCAACTCCCCCAAACTTAACCTTTTGCTTGTCCTTAAGCAAACAAAGCCTGTGAAGGAGGTTTTGAAAAGCGGAGACTCACATGATGTCTAAGTATAACTATCACCCTACTTTGTTGCAACCACATCCTATCAAGTCAATCACAGAGAAACTTTATATACCCTATCCTAGTATAGAAACCAATTCCATTATACCAACAACTTAGCAAATACTAGCTTGACTCACCCCTCTACTAATTTCATTTCTTTGCATAAAATAAATGTGTATGCTTTACCCTGGGAGTATCGATCAAAAGACACATGGACTCTTACCCCTGCAAGTATCTAAGTACATAGGTAGTCTTCTCTGATCCCTTTCCTCTCTCTCTCTCTTGTCACTTCTCTTAGTTAATGTCTCCCATCTTTTGATGGTATCTTTTTTTTTAATTGATTGTGATATTTGGACATGCTTCCATGAATCAGCCCTAATGTTTTTTGCCACCATATTCTGTTCACCTCTTTTTGACCTTTATATCTTTCTAGAATCATATGAATCAAGCTTTAATGGTTGAAGCCACCAAATCTTGTTTGACTCCCTTTCAAAATTTTTGAAGGGGAGAGAGAGGGGAATCAGAAGCACACACACTCTTACCTTACAGACTTGTAGGAGAAATCTGATTCACTGTATACCAAATCCCAAAGCAAGCTAATAATTTCTGGATTAATGTTGGAAATCAGCTTCGGTTCCATCAAACTTTCTAAGCAAGTGTGATATAGTGGCAGGATGATCCACTTTGGTATCTCTAGTAATCTCTGTAAAAAAAACTTCTAAGAATGGCGCTAAAGTGTTGTTAGTCAATAATAAATCTTGATCGTAGTCTCTTTCTTGACTCAATAAAACTTTTTGAAAAACTTATATAGTTATAGAAATAAAACTCAAAAACAAATAAATAGCGTTAGCGAACCTCCCCCAGACTTAAATTACACTGTCCTTAGTGTAATCCGCCCTGGATTGGTTAGGAAAAACCAAATCATAAGTAAATAGCTTAAGAGGGAAACTTGATACCAGACTCGGTAAAAGAGTGTCGATAGATGGCAGATGGATGGTGTCAACCGATGGTCATGATCTATGGCCGATCGATATTTATTTTTAAGTGTCGTTCGATGATACACTTGGAAGTTTCTAGTCTGCTCTTTTTTTTTAAATAATAAGTATAGATAATAAAACTCAAAATAAAACACAATATCAGTAAACATCCCGTACACTTAAACAACACTATCACTAGTGTTATACAGTCTGAGATTGGTGAAGAAAATAAATCATAAGGACCAAATTTAACAAGGAAAAACGATATACATGCTTGCTGATGGTGACTGTCGATCGACACAGTTAAGTGGCGATCGATCGATGCTCGGTTTGATTCGTCGATCGACAGTTATCAAGTGGCGATGGATGCTCTGCGCAATCTATCTTCCTCTGATTTTTTTTTAACTTACTAACAGTGGGTTGCCTCCCACTCATCGCTTGATTATAGTCTTTAGCTTGACGTTTTGGAGTTCTGTTTCAGTTCTGATGAGATTGGGGACTTGCTCCAAAACAATTCCCAGTATCCAATATCTTCAGCTTCATCACCCTTTTTGTCAAAGACTCTATAGAATCTTCTCCTTTGTCTATCATCTCAGCAATAAAGAGTGCTTGAAGCTTTCCAAATGTCTGTAAGAAACATCTGCTGCATACCCTGTATTTCCTGACACCATTTGAGAAGTGGGGAATCAATGATAACTGAGGACCTTCCTTGATCCTTTTTCTCTTCTTCCAATTCCTCCTCTTCTTACCCCCAAACCTATCTGATCTCGTGGTGCCTCCATCAAAAAGATTACGAAACACTTCAAGCTCATTCTGCTCTGATCCATGATGAGTGTCGGTCGACGCTCTAGTTTTGATACTGATTGATGTTCAAATGGTGGCGTCAATCGATTCACCAATGATGGTGTCGATCGATGCTGTGACCGATGGTCCTTGGTCAACGTCACCTTCATATTTCAATACTCTCTGAGAAACAACTGTATGCTGAAGATCATCAAATACCTCAACGTAGAGATCCACATACTTCAATCTGGTGGAATAGGAAATTCGACCTCAAAAACAGCACTGTGAACCACAAACTTAACAGGTTCGTGTACCATCTTCGCTCTTTTTTGAAAACCAGCAGCTTCTTCTGTGAAGATAGGTGGTCGTAGATGTTCTAGGACAGCAAGATGTGAGGTCTTGGACACGTGCATTCTCTCCCCAACCGGTCCTGGTTCAATCATGTAACTTGGCTGGTAGTCCAACAATTAGGGTCGATCGATGTCAGCTAGGTGATATCGATCGATGATGGTCTTTGGGTGTTGATCGATGCAGTAGGGTGTTTGTCGATCGATGATATAGGGTGTGTGTAAATTGATGCTAGATTTTGGTGAAGTTTCCAGATATATTCTCGAAGTGTGCTGATCATCATCAAGCTTCATCTCCAAGTCCTGATCCATATCTTCAAGCTTTCCCTCCAGCTCTAATAAGTCTTCCATATTGACTTCCTACTCGAATATAGATACTTAAATTGTTCTCTATCCTCTACCTCCTAAAGATCTCCCATGGCGATCTCTATGTCTACATCTGGAGCATGATAACAGCTTGATACATCGGTGCTCTCTAGTGTCGAGTCTGAAATGTCTTGAATATGAATCGATTTTTCATGGATGTCGAGTAGTGTCGATCGATAAACGGGGTTAGTGTCGATCGATGCTGAGGTCTTAGTGTCGATCGACGTTGACGGCTTAGTGTCGATCGATGTTGAAGTCGGATCGATAATATCGGCTTCTTCTGATCTGCTCGGCTCATATCCACGATACTTAATACCCATTGTTACGTACTCGAGAAGCTGTCGTGGAATCTCGTCTTCTTTCTTAATTTTCCAAATTTAAAGGATCTTGTCTCACTTATTGTTGATCTCTTTTTCTCGAGCTGCTGCAGCTTCATCGAGAAAATCATAAAGGAATGCTCTTTCAATATCATCCCAGCGAGTCAGAGATCGTGGTTCCACTCGACTAAACCAGCTAAATGCATTCCCAGAGGTAGAATAGGGTAAGATCTTGCAGAGCATGTGGTATTGAGACACTTCATTCTACTCGCTCCTTGAGACTAGATGCACAAGTTCTTCGATGTGTTCCTTCAGATCTTCATGAGGCAAACCCTGAAAAGAGTTAGGAGCTGCCCAATCATACTATTCATGGCTCATCTGGAAGTCATTTATCTCAGCAACAGAAATGACATTAGGGATCACATAATCCTGTGCAATAATCAATTGTCCGGTACTGCTGCAAGGGTGACCTTCTTCTTCTCGTAAGATCCCATTCTCATCATCTTTAAGTATGAGCAGTTCAAAATTCTCAGTCTTCCTCCAATTAGTATCGATCGACGGTGAAGTGTAGGTGTTGATTGATGTCCTGATATTAGTATCGGTCGACGGGGAATTATTGGTTTCGATCGATGCTTGCATCTCTTTGCTAGCGATCACTGCTTGGAGGGTGTCGACAGCCCTCGTAGACTTATGGATCGTGCGCTAATCAGCATGTTCGTCTTTTGAAGAACCCAAAAATCCTCTCCTCATTGCTTCATGGTACTAATATGTGTGTACCTGAAACTCAAAAAAATATTTTATGTAAGTAAACTAATATAGAAAAATACGTAGACTAAATCAAACAAATTGAGTCTAATGGCGAATCCTTTCTCCCTGGCAACGGTGCCAAACTTGACAGGAGGGTTTTTATGTATTTCAATACAAACTCTTTCAAAATCACCATACAAACTACTCTGGCCAAGAGATGTCAAATTGTAGTATTTAGGGATCAAATCCACATGGAGCGTGACACACAATAAACTCAATACATTCACGATTAAGCTACGCAAATAGATTAATAAGCAGTGATTAAACTATAACAGATAATTGATTGATTGATAAGTAAACAATAATAATAAATAGCTAAATCTAGGGTTTCAAGAAAGTGGATTATAGAGAATATAAGCTAATGTTATTAATCATAGAACTCAATATCTAATGTAAAAGACGACAAGCTCTCGCTGGGGGTCTAATCTATTGACTAAGTCCGATGTCTCAGCTCTCGCTTGTTGACAATGCCAACGTTGTATCGTCGATCGATGGAGTCTAATCTATTGACTAAGTCCAATGACCCTGCGTCGACCGATGGTCTCTTGACTCAATCTTTATGACCTAATTCGTAAGTTCACTAAATTAACTAAATCAACTCTCGTTTGTTTCTAGCAACCTAGCGCAACATGATTAATTCTGGTAGTAGACCTTGCTCTCGCTTGCGCCTAACTATCATGTGATCAGGGTTCTAGTTAGCTACTATAGAACACAAGCAATTAACACAACTCTATTAATAGATCTAACAGTCACCCTAGCAACTCTATTGTTTGGCTAATCCATCAATATCATTAATAAACCCTAAACCTAACACGAAATCTACTCATACATGACCTTTGTCACGTAAATCATAGATGAATAGAATTTCTATAGAATAGAAATCAAATAAAGAATCAAAGGAGTTCCAGGAGGACTCTGAAGGAGTTCCTCACTTCTCTCCTAACCCTAGAACAATAGTTAGAATAAATTTTGGTGCCTAGACAATGGCATAGAAAAATATAAATAGGGTTCTAGGTCGTCCATAGGCATTTTGCTAATTTGTGATGGCTTCTGGGCTTAAGTCTGCCATACAACAAGTGGGGCCTGTCTTCTGGGATCACCGTCGATCGAAACCAAGGCTGTGCCGTAGATCGACACTAATTCATCTTCTCGACAACTTTTTCTCGCGAGGCAGACAAACAATTTTTCAGTAAATCAGGTATAACTTTAGATCTAACTGTCCTATGGACTTCAAACCGGTGGCAGTGGAAATATGTCTCAAAGGTCTATCATGTTTCAAAATATCAGCTCAATCGCACCGTGAGAAGGTTTCCATACATAGCTAAATATCTGACGCATCTGCGCAGTTTTCATCTCTAAAAGCTACATAATCAGCAAAGTTCTCCAGAACGTACCTGAACCGGAAAATACTCTAAAACATACGCCAAACATATAAAATAGACTCTAAATACGGCTTTATTCTTGGCACAATAGTGGTAAATATCAGGCCCTATCACAGGACCATCGGAAGAAAAATTTCCGAGACCTTGAGCCGTTGATTTTGTCTTGACCAATATTGACCCCAACAGCTAGCCCCCCAGCTCATTAGGCAGTAGGCTTTTTAGCGTGAGGCTCTAGTGGGCGGTTAAGCTGGTTTTGCAAGTTAGACGATATCATCAGCCAAAAGTTCGATGCATAATAAAAACTCTTGCCTATAAGAAGGTGGAGTAAGTGTTGAAATTTTTTATCACTTGCTCGCTTTTCCCAAAGAAAACTATCCAAGGTAGAATTATTCTCTCCCTTTTTCTCCCATTCGTTTTTCCTTTTTTTAGTTTTACTCTTAAAGCAATTTCTTCCAAAAGGAGAGGTTCCAAGAGAACCGAGCCTCGTCATATTGATCATGACGATAACTGTGACGAGGAGGAGGCCTATTGGGTCGCTTTGTGAAAAATTTTGACTCCTCCACCCAAAGTGCAATATCCTAGCAGGACTCCCCGCAGATGTGATCTAAATCTCCCGAGCAAGAGCTCCTATCTATTACTCGATACTGTTCGAGAGTTTGGTCGTGTTTCAGAAAACGTGGAGTTTCGGATTCCACGACAGGGCGAAAGGGCCAATGAGCCCCCAGTGGGTTATTTCACTTCTTATGAGGTGCTCATTGTGCGTTTCGGTTTATGGTTCCCTATCCCGGAGATTTTCGTTCGGACATTGAACAGTTTCAAGTTGTCGATCGGCCAAATAAATCTAACGGTTCTTCAGCACCTCCTTGGAGTCTGGCGTCTTGGTCTTGAGTTACGAGGAGGGGGTGTCTCTAAGCATTGACCATTTAGAGGCACTTTTGAGGCCATTGGTGCTTATTGGCGGGAAGTATTGCTTTACGCCTTGTTCGTATATGTCAATCATAAAGGAGACGATCTCGAATGTTAACACGTGGGATAAATGCTTCTTCTATGTCCGTATTGACTGTGCTTTGGTCGAAGAGAGCTGCATTCATGACATCCGCAGCAAATGTGGCCGTTATTGTACTGATTAGATACATACACGCCCGTCTCTGACTCGGATCCTTTGTTTTTGCAGAGACCAACACATTACCGCCATTCCTGGAAGACGTGATTCCTGTGAGGGATCTTCTTCGGACCGGTTCTTTTTGGACTTTATTGACCCCGAACCGAGTTCGCAAGGCACTGCAATATCATCAGTCGTGAGCCCGTTCTGAAGTTGTTGTGGACGAAGGATCCGAGTCAGAGACGGGCGAGTTTTTGTCTAGGGATGTTCTGGTGTCTCGAGAGAATGTGGGGCCTTTTAGGACAAAAGGATTGATCTAGGCGACGCCAAATTCTTTTCGGATGATCTTCCCTTCCCTGGATGGCCTTCCAACTTCGTCCCAGGTGATGAGAGTGGCGTTAGCAATTTTCCTTTGCCGGATTGTAGCTTTGACGAACTTTTCAAGGAACTTCCGTCCGACTCCGACCCCCCACCTACCGTAGATGGTCAAGCGAGGTCGAAAACCTTTGCGGAGGGTTCTAGGATGGTTAATGCGGTTAGCAATTTGAACTTTGCTCGTTACACTATATGTATTATTAATATTTTTTGGTGCAAGTTACCTTAACTTATGACATATGGAGGGGCTGCTCGCATTCAACTCAGCCCTCGAGGAGAGCAACCGAGAGGCACCTGTCTGCCGCTTCATGGCCGTGAGAGCGGAGAACAAGGCTGCTCTTCTTAAAGAACAGGCTTCTGCTCGTGGTCTCCAGGACCGGGAGCTGGAGAGAAGTCATGCTACGGCTCTTCGTCGTGTGGAGAGGCAAGGGATACGCAAGGTTTCTGCGGTGATCGAGGACCAGGCTGCTTAGTTCAAGACTAGATTCGGGAAGCTTAATAAGACCTAAGAGCTCATGGGCGACTTTCGAGAGTTCCTTTGAGCTGTTCGTGCCTTCTCACGGTCAAAAGCCAATGATTATGTTTTCCAGACCGAGATGACCAGGATGAACAGCTACATAGAAGAGTACGAAGGTGTCAAGACTCTGATCCCTCCTGTCGAGGAGAAAGCGTTAGGATATTGGGATCCCATCCAGGTTTCCCTCGATAGGGAAGAGACCGCTACCGGGGTCACCGACGAGGGGGTTGAGGTGGATCAACCTGCGGGTACGTTTGGTCGTTCGATGTCGGGAGACTTCCAGCTGGTCCTTGATTGATCTTATATGTTTTGATTGTATTTTCTTTGGCCAAGTGTCGCCTTGTTTTTAATTTTGGGACTGGCTGCGTGTGGCTTTGAATCCCTGCTGCTTTGCGGCTTTTGTATTGATGGATCAACCTTTTATTGAAAAGATTTAATAAGATTTAAGAGTGTGTGTAGATGGCAGACTATGAGTTTTCAACCCAGGAAATTCATGAAGGTTCAGAGTCTTCGATCTTTTAAGATCAACCGAGGTGAGGGCGTGATTCGTGACAACTTAATAGTTAGTATTTTTATCATAGTTGGATTGTTGGGATGAATATTATGCATAAGAGGAACGACGAAAGTCCATACGTTCATAGGATATTTTCATGTTAGATTGCGTGAGATGATGTTATGTTTAATCGAGATATTTACGTGAAATACTTAGATTTGATCCGATAAGAATTGAAATGTTAGATTGAAAATGTCATAGAAACGAATTGAGAATTGAAGTAATTTAAGGAAAGTATGGGATTAGAAGAATGTGATTAAGTTAAGGAAAGTATGTTTTGGCTTCGGGCCGTAAAGATGTTATGATCATGTTTTCGCTTCGGGCCGTGTATGTTGGCTTCGGCCGTTACGGGCCTTTGGGTCGCAGGTTGGCTTCGGCCGCAGGTTGGCTACGGCCGTAATGGACCGATGGGTCACATGTATGGCTTCGACCGCAGGTTTGGCTTCGGCCGCAGGTTTGGCTACAGCCGCAGGTTTGGCTTCGGCTGCAGGTTTGGCTATGGCCGCAGTTTGGCTACGGCTGCAGTTTGGCTACGGCCGCAGGTTGATGGACCTTTGGGTCAGAATGGTAGTAAATGCTAAAGTAAAGGAAGGATAGAACCGGATGTTAGGTTTTTAGTTTTTGAATGCATGAAAACGAATAAGTAATAGGAAAGAAAATTGGCTAAGTAAGAAATGATGGAAACAAATTGCTAGGTTTATAGATTGGAATTGCTAGGTTGTTAGAATGGAATATGGAATTTTATTGCTTGGTTATTGAGTTGCATGTGGGCGGTTTTGAGCATCTTCACTTAGTAATTTTGTATACTCATGCCTCTATTTGCGGATGCAGGTAAGGTTGATTGTGTGGACCAGAGTGTGAGGCTATAAAGACCATCAGGAAAGTGTATTTTGAACTTGGGTAATGTTTGGGAAGTTTTATAAAGACCTTTACTTAAAATTTTCAACGTGTTTTTCAAATATTTCTCGGTTGGGTTGTTTCAGATTTCCCCTCTCTAGTTCATAATAAACAAAGAGTTCTTGAATCAGATTATCTCTAGTCTACCCCTTTCTTAGTCTCTCTAATCTATCTAAGTCTCTCTTAATATTTTGTTTCTGATTCAAGTAAACATTGATATAGATCAGACCCTTCTCTTCATCATTTTGTGTTCTCTCTATCTTTATTGATTTGTTTTTCACATAGAACCTGAACTCTCTGAAAATCTCAAATGTTATCAGAGCCAGGTTCATTAGAACTTGGTTCCAGCTTCCACAAAGCTCAAGACTCACTCCCATGGCAGTTTATGGAAAGAAGAAGCTTCATGGTCCAGTCGGCTGTTCTTCATCTTCAAGAAGAAGATGAGCTCGTCAATGTTTTCCAGAAACTACTCTTTCTCTATTCTCCTCTCTCATGCTCGTTGATATAGCCTATTTATTATCAGTTTTAGACCATGTTGAAGACTCTATTTAGGGTATGTTATGTGTCTCTAGGCTATGTTTTGAAGTCTTTACAGGTCAAGGTACGTTTTGGAGATATATAGAGACACTTGGAGCTTTTGGAGAAGAATAATCCGTAGCTAATTATTGAAGAGAATTGATGAACGAGGTTACCATCGATCGACGATACAACGTAGGCGTCGACCGATGTTACATGACCAAGATAGATCGATGTTGCACATCTGCCATCAATCGCTGTCCAGTTCACAGACAGCCGACTTTCAAGCCCAAGTAGAGACATGACACAAGATTACAAGATTACCCTTGGACGATTTTTGACCTAGACTTTAGGGTTTTATATTTATAATTTATGTATTGCACCATGCTAAGTGTGCTAGTTTTCTGTGAGTTCTTGTGTGCTATTTGTACTAGTACTAGGGGTACTAAGTGTTCTAAGTGTGCTTTGAAACCCCATTATCTTATTTATGCATTTTATTCAGATTATTATTCTTTCTTTAATTATGTCTGAGTAGTTATCAACTAGGTTCATGGTTATAAATTGTACTGATAGATTAGCCAAACAATAGAATTGTTAAGGTCATTATTAGATCTATTAATAGAATTGTGTTTATTGCTTGTGTTATAAAGTAGCTAACTAGAACTCTGATAATAGGATAGTAAGGCGCAAGCGAGAGCATGGTCTACTACCGGAATCTATTCTATTGAGCTAGGTTGCTAGAAACAAATGAGAGTTGATTTAGTCAATCTAGTGAACTTATTGAATTAGGTCATAACGCTTGATTCAAGAAACCATCGATCGACGGAGGATTTCCATCGTTCGACGGTCATTTCGTGCCAACAAGCGAGACCTGAGACATTGGACTTGGTCAATAGATTAGGCTCGCATGCGAGAGCTGGTGTCTTTTACATTATATTTCGAGTTCCATGATTAAATACTTTAACTTCTATCTAATATAACCCACTTGCCTGAAACCCTAGATTTAGCATATTTACATTATTAGCATATTTCCCTATTTACATTATTAGCATATTTCCATATTTACATTATTAGCATATTTTCATATTTATATTATTAGCATATTTCCAATTTGCATCTATACCTTCTAATAAGGAATATTTCGTTGACCTGATTACTTATTACCAATATAATATGATTACCTAGTTTAGCCTTTAGAAATAAGAAATCTATTATGTGCCTTTGTTCTCTGTGGATTCGATCCCTATGTACTACACATGATCTCTTATGACAAGAGTATTACTGTATTGTGTGTTTGGATTAAGGGTTAATTTGATAGTTGTTTGTTTAGGATATTATTACCCTATTAAGACATAAAAACACACTCACGTCACTCGTTCTGAAGAAAGAAAAACCTTCAAGACAAAAGTTATGAAGGGGATTAGCTACCCTCTTCATGAAACCTATCCGCGGGTTCTAAATGGTGGTTCAAGAAGAAAGGTGAAAGCTTTCATCTTCCTACTGGTTGATTCAAGCATAAAGAACGGTGTGGTCTTTGTCATGGTGGGTTCAAGAGGAAGGTCCATGGAAGAAGGAGAGTTGTGGTGGCCACCAATAGCTCATGTTCTGTCCAATGGAATCAAGGAACTATACAACGTTCCTTGGCTGTAAGAAAAGCTCTTTCTCTTCTATAAAGCTTGAGTATGATATGCTGGTTGTTGTGATGTGTGGTGATAACATGAGGATAGTTTTTAAAGATTGATAAATGAGATTGTTTAGAATCTGTCCCAGGGTGCTCTAAATAGTCTTGTTTGATGATTGAGTTCTTGAAAATGCTTGCTCTGGTTCTAATGTGTTGCATAACAAGATATTGGATAGTATGTTCTTAATCTGTTTGCATTCATGTATGGAAACTGATTAAAGTAATGCATTTGGGTCTGATGTTTGTCTTGCTAGGATTATAGATTACATTGTCTAATCCAGTTTCATTCGTTAAAAATTGATTAAGGCTGTTGCATATTGTTATTTGGTGCTGCCTTAAGGTTGAGACATCTAGACTAAAGTCAAAGAGTCGGTTAAAGCAGTGTGTGATTGCCTAAATGCTTTGTCTTGATTCCTGATCAGAACTTGCCTAGTATTTAGAGAATGGTAAGCTGGTATTAGATAGATCTTAATCATGATAAGAATCTGTCTATTGCAAAGCTTGTGACATTGGAGATAAAACTTGATGATTAGTCAAGGATTGATCCCAATGCAATTGTGTCTTATCTTGGCTGATGTTTGATTGTTGTTTCAGGTTCACAAGAAGTTTCCTTTGTTCATCATCATTCTGAGACAAAGAGGAAGACTTTGCACATTGTTGAAGCAGTTGAGAGTTGTTGGTGCTTGTGTAAGAAGCCAGTAGACTTAATCGCAGCTGTAGGTAGTGATGTGCTCCTGGTTCAGAGAATTTAAACTAGGCAAGGTCATCACCTAAGCCTTAAGGAGGCTGGTGACCTGACGGTATTTGAGCTGAAGGCATGAAGGTGGATCGGTGATTTAAGCGCAATTGTTAGGGTGGTTTTCTCCTGGTTTTGAAGTTCATTGAGGCTCACTTCAAGCGTGAACCTAGACTCAATTCAAGCTTGAGTTGGGGCCGCAAGTGAGCTACCTGAAGATTCTAAGCTCAAGACATGTTTCCTCCTTACCATTGAAGAAAATGATGATGAAGCCATCCGGGTTTAGGCTGTGTCGTGTCTAGACAAGAGAGTGTTCAGAGTACTCTTGGCTGTGTGTAGAAGAAGTCTACTCTATCCATTTGGCTTCTAGTGTGAGAACTTCAACCTAACAAGGAGCGTAGGTGAAAGGGGTAGAGACCAAGATCGATTCTAAAAAAGAGCACAAGGAGTGATAGTGATGTGCATAAGAAGTGATGATCTACCTTACATCTTAAGAGTGTCGTGGTCCAGGATATTTGTGTCCATCAAGATGATCCTAATACAAAAAGACCCATATGCCAATCCCTATGCCTTGAGGAACCTACTCTTTTTTCGTTACATGGTTTTGTCCCAAAAGGGTTTTCCTTGTAAGGTTTTTAATGAGGGGATTCTTCAAGGTTCCAAGACTTACTTAGGATCACCTATAGTCAAGCTTCAGGGTAGGGGGGGGGGGGAGTGTTAACTTGAAGAAAGAAATGGAGGCAAAGGTTGAGGTTGGGTCTTGTGGAAGAATAGGGCAAAACCTCCAGAGATTGCCTTAGAGGCATCAGGAGTGTTTAAAGCTGTCCTAGAGGTTTCGGAAGCTTGTGCAAAGTTAGGGACAAGTCCAGGAGGGACTTAGGCATCACTTGGGTTAATTTGGGAGAGAATGGTCTAGTGTGCAAAGATAGGGCGTCAATGTACGGACCTGTACAGATCCGTACAAACCGAGGTCAACCCATAAATGCATAACTCGACCTTTTGAGGTGTTTTAAGATTTGGGCAAAAATAGGGCATAAGTGTAAGGTCAAGGCATGATCCGTACACCCGCTATTGGTATATGGAAAGCTTGGGACACAAGGGACAAGGTTATGGTCGGATGGCATATTCTACAGATGCCTTTGGTGATTCTGGTCATGGAAAGGAAGCAACCAGGAAGCTGCCTTTGCCATTGACCACACATGCCTAAGAAAACTCAGAACAGGCTGTCCAAGCATGTGAAGGCTGTGAGCCAAGTATTTTTGGTGACCATGTATCTGGCCAGATAAGAGGGAAGATGCATGGGCGCCTATGCTGAACCAATATAGAGGCCAGCCACTCCTTTGATCAGTTTGAATCCAGCCAATCATCTCCCATCTCGCCAAGACCAAACCAAGACTGTATCCAAACCGTCCATACACTTCAAGTTATTATTCCAGCCCTTCGATTAAGGGTTTATCAGTTTCAGATTATAATTAGCTTATATAAGTTGTCATATGTGAAAATGTAATGTTTAAGAGAGTAAGGGGGATTTCCCCTCTCTACTTCATAATAAGCAAAGTGTTCTTGAATCGAATTATCTCTAGTCTACCCCTTTTTTAGTCTCTCTAATCTATCTAAGTCTCTCTTAATCTCTTGTTTTGATTCAACTAAACACTGATATAGATCAGACCATTCTCTTCATCATTTCAAGCTCTCTCTACCTTTATTGATTTGTTCATCACTGACAACCTGAAATCTCTAAAAATCTCACAAGTTCTCCCGAGCCGCGGGGATTCTTGTCCTCCATGGATACACATCAGCGTCCTCGTCCGAAGGGCCGGACAGATCTTTGGGTGCCAAGTTCACCCGATTAACTTCATCAGCTCATGTTTCTTGCTCGAGGGGTTGAGTATTTTCCACTTTTGGGCGAGTCACGTTAGGGTTTGCTTTGTCTGGATTTCAATCTGATGAAACGTTCTGTGTGTTAGTAACACTGTCGTGCGGATTCGAAAAGTCGAATCTTCTTCAACAGATTCTAGTATTTCCAGGCGGAAGAACGCCCTTGGTTCTCGCTGTTAGGGTTTGAACCTATTTAGCAAGAGAACTCGTGAGCTTGTCTTGTTCGGCCGACTTCTTTTCGACAATCAAAAACATCTTTTTTCTCCTAGAACACTGTGGTATTTGTGTTTGCGTTAACCGCAGTCACGTTCTCTCTTGAAGTGCTTTCAACGTTGTCGTCGAAGGCGTTGCCATCGCGAGGTGGTTGATTATCCTAAGTGTCTATACCCATATTTTACTAAGTGTTTTGTGAGTTAGATTGTTACATAATCACCCTCCTTCTAACTGGGGGAACCAAAATTCACACCGTCGATTTACATTATCGGAGGAAAGAAAAGAAACCCTAACTTTCCCTAAGGCCCCAGATTTCTGCTAAGCCTAAGGACAAGTAATCAAGTTATGAAAAAACAGACAAAATAAACCAAATCGATATGAAGACTAATGCAATAGAGATCTAATTCTGAATCTGCGTATGAGACTTTACTACAGGTAATAGGCTTGGCCGCAAGAGCGGTCGGTGAGTTCCAAATTTCTAACAACCAAAGGCTTGAAAATCTAATTGAGTCGCAGCTCGATAACAAAAACAACAAAAAGTTTCCTAAACTTCTCTAAGTGCTAAGTTGCAGAGAATCTTGTTTGTGTGTGTCCCTTTCCCTTGATTCTCGTATATAGGTATCCAAGGTCGGTCATCTTTACTTTTCTACCCCTATTTGAGTTTATCCTTCTGCAAAAATCTTCCTTATCTTCTTGATTTTTCCATTAATATCTGAAAACTTGACAATTATCTTCTTTTTTATTTATCTTCTGCGGGTATCCGGTATACAGTCTTTGTAATTGGGCTCATTCTCATCTAAAACCGAAACTGGGACTTTATCGCGTTTTTGAACCTTTCGGGCCGTTTTGCGATTTAAACGAGTTTTATGATTTCTTTCAGAGAAATTGTCCTTCATATGATTACACGATGATGGCTCCACAAAATAACAAACCAATCATATAGTTGAGATAACAATGGTGTTTATGTTAATCGTTATCGTTTTATATGATTGACCGGAGTTTACGAGAACACAAGTTATTGCAATTTTTATTTTAAAAATTTAACGAAAACTCAAATCAAGACGGAAAAAGAAACGGCCTAGTCAAGATTCAAAGGAGAGATGATGAAGAGGATATGGTCTAGTCGACCATGGGTGACTAGATGTTTGTATGGGTATAGTCGCCCATGAGAGACTAGACTTTGCAGAGTCTAGTCACCCATGGTCGACTAGATGTTGTATTGTTAAGGGTCTAGTCTCCCATGGGAGACTAGACGTTACGTGTCTAGTCTTCCACAGGCAACTATACTTGGAAGTGACGCAATTGTTCCTTTGATTGTACGTCTTGATTAGTTGATCGGGACGAGATGGGTAAGGTGATGAGGAGTTCAGATGCTATGGTTTCTTGTTTTCTTTTTACTTGAAAGAGAGATAACTTTTCCGTGGTAAATTTTAGACATCAATTTCATCGTGACCATTTTGACCCTAAGAAATACAATTATATGTATTTGGAGTCTGTTTTAGAGTTTTTTCAGGTCTAGGTAGGTTTTGGAGCAATGTGGAGATTATGGAGCTTCTGGAGCTTAATGATAAGGAAACTCATAGTTGTTGAAGAATTAGAAGTCAAAGTAAAGATTTAGGAATTAATTTTATTGTTCAGCAAAACCTTGTTGGGATTGATCGACAGTGATGC
The DNA here is from genome assembly GCA_905132885.1 of Moricandia moricandioides. Taxonomy (NCBI): domain Eukaryota; kingdom Viridiplantae; phylum Streptophyta; class Magnoliopsida; order Brassicales; family Brassicaceae; genus Moricandia; species Moricandia moricandioides. Next base: position 103,217 of record CAJHQQ010000340.1, on the reverse strand, counting down.
GAGTGAATTGGCCGACTTGTTCATGACCAACTATAGGCCCATAAGTCCCACATAATTACAAGACTACTCCTGGTCGACTTTAGACTACTATTTATGTTCTTTGCCATCTCTTAGGCAAAACACAATCTTTTTTATTCTTTTTATCACGATATATTATTCTAGGGTTTTTAGTAGTTTTTGAGAAGATCAAGACTCCTTCAGAGATTTATATTGGAACTCCAATGTTTCTTAATCTTATTCTATTTATGCATTCTATTCAGATATTTATTATGTTTTGCTTAATCATATATTACTAGTTCTCCTTGTTAGAGTTAGCGTTTTATTAGGGTTTATATGTATTGCTAAACATAGAAGTTCTTGGGTGAATCCATTAGGATCCTTAATCAGAATTGATCTCATTGGTTGTGTTCTAGAGTAGCTAACAAGAATCCCGAACTTAGGATATACATAAATACGACAATTGGATCTAGACCGGATAATAATTTTGTTGAGCTAGGTTTTTAGATGCATGCGAAAGCTGGTCTAGATTAACTTAGTGAATATATCGATTTGGACGACAATGCTTGTCCAACATAGTATCGATCGACACTCTTACCATAGAATCTATTAACACTCATTTTTTGCTCGCAATCCGACGGCTGGACCAAAGACATAGTCATCTGATTAGACACGCAGTGATATCTGGATATCTTGCTTTAGTATTCGAGTTCTAGGACAGTTGACCACACATCCTTAGCATCTATATCACAATATTATAACCTGAAACCCTAGATCTAGCTATTTCTTCTCATAAATTTACAAACCAATTCTTAATTAATCTCTATTTTTTACTGCTTTACAATTACTTTCCTAGCTTAATCTTAATATTTATAAGTTTATTATGAGCCCACGTTCCATGTGGATTTGATCCCTAAGCATTACAACTAATCCTCTTATTTGGGAGTAAAGTTTCTCATAGGGTAATTTCAGTTATATCAAACTTGGAGCTGTTATTGGGGAGCACTGGATTCACCATCAGATTTAATAGATAAATTTCATCTAGGTTTTTCTTTTAGTTTACTTACTAAACATGAAAGAATTTCTTTGTATTTCAGGTGCATGCCTAGCAGTAACAGAAGCAACAAGGAAACTATTCACAGAACCTTCTTTGTTAGAACGCACGATCTGCAAAGAGAAGGGCACAACATCGATCGACAACAGAACTCTTCCGTCGATCGATACCACTTGTGAACGAGCAACGATCGACAGCAGTACAGCTACGTTGATCAACAGTGACCCACGAGCAAGCAACATGATGGCAACTCTTATACTAACGAGGGATGAGAACAGAGTCTCTGCATAATGCAACAGAACAAAGAATAGATGATCAGGGGCTGTAATTCATGGACCAGGGGAAGCTGCTGCACCTCTAGCTGAGGCTACTTGCACCAGAATGTTGGATCACTACAACCGTCTAGATCAATACTACCTCAACAGATCTGCTACTCGTCCTCCTACTTTCCAAAGGAACGAGTTCGGGCTGAAGTCTGCATACTTTACAATCGTGGGAAAGACACCATGCCATTATTACCCACATGAGCGTCTAGTGGACCATCTTGAGAGGTTCGAGGATATAGTTTCTGCTATCAAAGCCTATGGAGTCCCTGAGGACTATCTTCTATGTAAGCTCTTCAGGTACTCGCTTGTTGGAGATGCGTCATATTGGCTTAAGAAGTTACCACCATGATCTCTTACATATTGGGATGACATCAAGAACGCCTTCCTGCGTAATTTCCTTGATGACTCACGATCTGAAGCCTTGAGGAACATAAATTCTATATTCACATAGGAGCTTGTGATGTGGGGTTTTATTTTACTTTCAAATTAACCTTATTTCCCTCCCGCTTTACTCTCTCAAATAAGAGGTTCAGTGTAGGGATCAAATCCACAAAGACTCTACGATTGCACAATAGACTATTTGTTTTTGAATTAAAGCTAGACAATAACAATGATTTAGTAAGAAGTGATTCAAGGATTGGTTGATTGGTTTGTAAAGACTTATGGGAAAGAATAGACTTAGGGGAAATTCTAAGGTAAGCTAATTTATGTAGATTAATAGATTTCTAAGGGTTTTATTAGGTACCATTTTTGAACTCAAACTCTAGGCTTTAGGAGATAACTCTCATGAATCTCAACTAAGTATCGATCAATGGCCACTATGTGGTGTCGATCGATGCTACTTCTAAACAGATACAATTTTTATGTTTCATATGTTATCTAAACTCCTAATTAAACTCTCGTTTGGTACAAGGGTTTACACTGCTTAAGATAAGTTTCAGGGTTATAGCCAGGCTCTCGCTTGCGCTAATAATTACTATAATCTAGGGTTGAAGTGATCAAATTCAACTCAGAATTAAGAACAACTTAAACAAAGAACTAGATAATTACCCTAATAACTCTATGTGATTAACAATTCAGAGCCACCTTTGAAGAACCCTTGATCTAAAAGCAAACTACTGAGACGTGATTATGAGAAACATAACAAATAACTGAATGAATTGCATAGAATAATAAGATAAGAGATAAAGGGAGTTCAAGATCTTCTCTGTAAAGGTGTGCAGATCTCTCTCTTCAATCCTAAGCTCTTCTCTTCTTACAAGTAAAACATAGACGTCAACAATGGCTTAACAAAACATAAAATAGATAAAGAACTCGTCCACGGGTATTTTGATACTTTGTGAAGGTTTTGGGCTTCAGTTGGTCTAAAAAAAGTATTTTTAGATCTCAAATCCAATGATCAATGTTGTTTAACACAAACATTATGCCATCTTCTTTTCGATTTTCTTCTTCTTTTTTTTTTTTCTCTTTTGCTTTTTGGAAAAGTTGTAGGCGAATAGTGGGGTCATCGGTAATGTACCTATCTCTCGCTTACAAAAATGTGTGATCATTCCTCTGAATTAGAATAGTGGGGTCATCGGTAATATACCTACCCCTCTGCATCTTGGGAAGTCATCTCAATCTTTTAAGCTTTTAGGAAGATGCTGAAAAGAGAGAGAGAGAAGGGAACCACATGTGCAATGAGTTGTACCTACAGACTTGCAGAAGGAATCCGATCCAGTGTATAACAATCCCAAAAGCAAGCAAATAATGGCATGATTAGTGTTGGAAATAAGCTTCAGTTCTTTCAAACTTTCTAAGCAAGTATGATATAGCGGCAGGATGATCCACTTTGGTATCTCTAGTAATCTCTCCAAACAACCTTCTAAGAATGCTGTTAAAGTGTGGTTAGTCAATAATAAATCTTGATCATAGTCCCTTTCTTGACTCAATAAAAACTCTTTTGAAAATCGTTAGTAAGAAATAAAACATCAAAACTAAAGTATGGTGTCAGTAACTACCTCCCCCAGACATAAATAACATTGTCTCAGTTTTAAAACAGTATGAGACTGGCAGGATGAAATAAATTGGAATGGAATTAGTTAGTTGTTATTATTTAAGAACTCGTACCTCTCTATCATGGTCGCCATCGATCAAGGGTACCCAATGGGTATCGATCGATGCTTGACGGCACCCAAGGGGAATAGATCGATGCTTGACGGACAGCATGAACCGGTCTGCAAGTAACTGTAAAAAGTGTTTAAAGTCTCCATAATCTGATCATCTCTATCTTTTTTAGCACTATTAGACACTAAAAAATCATGCTAAAATAGCAAACGGTCATACTAATAAACTTAAGTTCTAAACCCAACAAAGCAAACAAAATAAAATAGTGTTTATGAAAAGGGGTCATGTCGAGCTTATATAGTCTCGACACTCGATCGTCGATCGATGGTCCTATATGGGTATCGATCAATGGTCTTTTCTGTGCGTCATACTTCACTTTGAAAATTGAATTCATTATTAACATTTAATTTTTTAAAACTATTTACTAGTGGGTTGCCTCCCACTCATTGCTTTTTTAAGGTCACTAGCTCGACAGAAAGTGGGGCTTGTGGATCGGGGTTTGGCATCTCCAGACGCATGGTCTAAGAACGCAGAATTTCAGCCTTAGCCTAGTCATGTTTTACTCTTTGCCCATTCACTGTGAAATCCTCCTCTTTCGGGTTAATTAGAACAATTTCTCCATACGGTGTAACTTCTCTCACTGTGAAGGGTCCGGACCAACGAGAACGTAGTTTCCCCGGAAATAGAGTCAACCGAGAGTTGTACAAAAGTACTTGATCGTTAGGTTTGAAATGCCTAGAAATAATTTTCTTATCGTGATAGGCTTTAGTTCTCTCTTTGTACAATTTCGAGTTCTCGTAGACGTGATACCTGACTTCATCTAGCTAGTTCAGCTTGATTAATCTCTTTTTTGCCGCGGGCTTAGCATCATAATTTGTTGTTTTGATAGCCTATTCTGCTTTGTGGGCTAGATCAACTGGGAGGTGGCGTGCTTTTCCATACAATAAGTGAAACAGGGTGGTTCCTAATGGTGTTTTAAACGCAGTTTGGTAAGCCCAAAGTGCATCATCTAACTTCAAAGACCAATCTTTACCGGTTGATCCTACTGTCTTTTCTAAGATTTCTTTGATCTGACGGTTGGATACTTCTACTTGTCCGCTGGTCTGAGGATGATAAGGTGTAGCTACTCGATGGTGAACTCCATGTGTCTTGAGTATTCTGTAGAACATTTTGTTAATGACGTGGGTACCTCCATCACTTATTACTATTCGTGGAACTCCAAATCTGGTAAAGATAATACTCTTAAATAGTTTAACGACTACATCATCATTGTTTTTTGGAGTTGCTATCACTTCCACCCATTTAGATACATAGTCTACAGAAACCAGTATGTATTTCTTTCCGCGTGAGGAAGGAAAAGGGCCCATGAAGTCGAAACCCCAGAAATCGAACACTTCAACTTGAAGTATGAAATTTTGTTCCATTTTGTATCGTTTGCCGATTTTTCCTCTTCTATGGCAGGGGTCGCATTTTTCTATGTAGGCTTGAGCGTCTCGAAACTTAGTTGGCCACCAAAAGCCTGCTTATAGAATCTTTGACACTGTCTTAAAACTGGTGAAATGCGCGGCGTAATTTGATCAATGATTATGATATCGAATGTCTGGGGCTTCGCTTTCGGACAAACATCGTCTGTATATGCCGTCAGAACAATGTTTATACAGGAAGGGTTCATCCCAATGATATTTCTGTATTTCTCTCAGAAATTCTTTTTGTGATAACCTACCTTTAAAGATTTCTGGTTCTACATCAGCCACAAGATTGTTCACTATATCTGTGTACCAAGGTTTGTCAACGGTGTTTAACACACACACACCCGACCTAAACTTCTACCTCCGGGAGAATCACGATTTGAAAACGAAGTGTCGCATACGACATTCATATCAAGTGGAATGATAACCTCTTTGTTTTTCGCGTCTAGGGTATCGATCGATAGTCGCATGTAACCGTCGAACGATTCTTCCTCTAAAGACGAACAAACAATACCAATGAAACTAGATTCCGTGTGATACACGTATTTGGAAGGGAGGAAATCTTCGATAGGGATGTCATCTTAGATAGGTGGTCTGCGACTCAATTTTCTACTCATTTCTTATCCCTGACTTCTATGTCGAATTCTTGCTGCAAAAGAATCCATCTTAGATGTCTAGGTTTCGCATCCTTTTTGTTCATCAAGTACTTGAAAGGGGCGTGATCAGTGTGAACGATTAATTTGAAACCGACTATATAGGAGAAAATTTTTTTGATGGCGAAAACTACAGCTAGTAATTCTTTTTCCGTCGTCGCATAGTTGCATTGAGTATCATCGAGGGTCCTAATAGCGTAGTATATAGTGTGCAAATTTTTTTCCTTTTTCTTCCCAAGCACAACGCCTACAGAGAAGTCGCTGGCGTCGCACATAATCTCAAAAGGTAAATTCAAATTTGGCGCTTGCACATTTTGGGCGGACAGAAAGGCTGATTTTATCTCATTGAAAGCCTCGAGACATTCAGAAGTAAACTCAAATGCTACTTCTTTACAGAGGAGTGCTTTAACACGTCTACCAATTCTGCTGAAATCTTTGATGAATTTTCTATTAAAACTAGCATGTCCTAAGAAGCTTCTAACGTCCTTTAGGTTTATTGGTGGCAGCAGGCCAGTCATTACTTCGATTTTAGCTATGTCCACGCAATACCGGCTGCTGAAATTTTGTGTCCCAAAACAATTCGAATATTAACCATGAAGTGGCACTTTTCCCAATTTAGGACTAGATTCTTCTCTTCACATCTAGACAATACCTTGCAAAGGTTATTGAGGCATGATTCAAAATCTGATCCGTACAGCGAGAAATCGTCCATGAAAACTTCCATGAAATCTTCGATCATATCTGTGAATATGGACATCATACATCTTTGGAATGTAGCAGGAGCATTACAAAGTCCAAAGGGCATCCTGCTGTATACGAATGTACCATATGGACATGTGAAGGTGGTCTTTTCTTGATCATCAGGATGGTTGGCGATCTGGAAAAATGCTGAGTATCCATCAATAAAACAATAGGATTTGTGACATGCAACTCTTTCTAACATTTGATCTGTAAACGGTAGAGGGAAGTGATCCTTTCTTGTGGCAGCGTTAAGCTTTCTGTAATCTATACACATCATGTGTCCAGTAACAGTTCTCGTTGGAATTAATTCATCTTTGTCATTCTTCACCACTGTAATTCCTCCTTTCTTAGGAACGACGTGTACTGGACTGACCCAATTACTATCTGAGATTGGCTTACCTAATCTTTCCTTCCAGAAGTTTCATGATTTCTTCCGTCACTACTTCTTTTAGGTTTGTATTCAGTATCCTTTGATGTTCAATGGACGACTTTGATTCGTCTTCCAGGTGTATCCTATGCATAAACAAATCGGGTGAGATTCCTGGAATGACATCGAGGGAATACCCGAGAGCTTTCCGGTACTTCCGCACTTTATTTAGCGATAAGGCGAGTTCCCCACTGCTCAAGTTGGAAGTGACAGTGACATGGTATGAGTTATCATAGAGAGAGACATATTTAAGTCCAGCATGGAGCGGTTTAAGTTTGATATTCATTGCTTTCTCTTTACTCTAGTCAACGGTCGTAGAGCGCTGTCGATTGACGGTTTCCTACGGCTGTCGATCGATGGTATTTGAAAAATCGATTTTGCAAATTTCGAGATGCATTACCTCTTCAGTGGAATCCATTAATCTTGCATACTCGTCAGCACGCTCATCCAGCATGAAAGTTCCTTCCTCATGATCCGTGAGAGTTCTCTCTAAAGGGACCTTACAACACATATACATGAGCGAATCTTCAGATTAGATCAGAGAGGTAATCTACATTGTTGCCTTAACCGTCAATCAAAGGTTTATTCATTATCTTATCCATGTCGAAAACCTCGGTAAGTCCCTGATGTTCAGACATATACGTCCTTCTCTGACATCAATGATTGCTCCGGCTGTAGCCAGGAATTGTCTTCCTAAAATAAGGGGATTTATGGGTTCTTTTTCTTATTTCAGCTCTATGAAGTCTGTAAGAATGTGGCAGTCATTGATGAGTACGGGCACATCTTCAAGTACACCTTCCGAAATCCTAGTGGATCTGTCGGCTAAAACGAGAGTGAGCCTGGTAGGTTAAAAATGGGTTAGCTCGAGGGCAACTGCAATTGAGTAAGGTGCAATCTCTCATTAAGAATGGTGCAATCTAGAACGAAACTATCGGGATCTGGAAGTTTAACTGGTGTTTCCCCTTGAATGATTGCACTCACTTCTTCGGATACCACCATGACGCTATGTTTTGTGTTTTGGAATCCTCGAGACATCGCGTCTTTCATATATTGCTTGACTTCATGTGAAATCTTCATGGCATCGCTTAGTGGCATTTCGATGATCATCTTGTCGAACGCTTTCTTGCATATTTCTCTATCTAACTATTTCTTTGCTTTTGCATTATTCCTTGGAAAAGCGGTTCTCGCTTGGTAGACCCTATTCTTATTCGGTTGGGTTGGCTTTGGGTTAGATATTGGGCGTCGATCAATTTTGGGGTCAGAACATCGATCGATGGTCTCTCGAGTACCTAATTTTGCTTATTTTCTTTCAAGTTAGTGGGAAATTCATCTAGCTCATCATCTAGGTCTAAACCTTCAGTTTCGTGAAGAATCACGGGAACGCGCTCGTCAATGTTGAGCAGAATGAGATGCGATTTCTCTTTTCCATCTTGCACGATTATGCCAACTCATCAATGGTTATTCTTTCTTTCGCGCTAGGAATGAGTTTTTTTCCGCTTCGTAAAGTCACACGATTGACTTGACTCCTAGGGTTGATGTCCGACATACCAGGAAAGACTCCATCTTCTCTATTGATAGAGAGAGCGTTATTTGCAACTTGGTTGTCGATCCTCTTAAATAGTTCACTCAGGGTTTCGAATTTCTCCGTGATCTCCAAGTATATTAAGTCTAATTTATCATTGAGGTCAGCGGCTACTCTACGCTTCCCTCTCAAGATTTGATTCATCCTTGATTTTCTGTCCCTCTCTTGCACCTTCATAGCTGGGTCGTAGCCTCTAGTAAAACTACCTTCTTCAGTTCGGAATTACTGAATCGGAAGCTTGCTTCGTCCATAAACTCTAGTTGTTTCCCTGTTCAAGCGAGTAGTCATTAGCCATGTTACTTGATCAAGAATGATTACGTCCTACCATGAGGGTTTCAACCGATGTAAGGTTGCTTTTACCTTCTATATCTGATCTTTACTCGAGTTCTCCGCCTTCTTCCTCCTTTCAAGATAGGCCTTCTCGGCACTAGTGCTAGATGCTATATTTTCAACGAGCTTTGTAGCTTCTCCAGGGCTCCTAGTTCTGAAATTCCCTTGACTCGCAGTGTCCAAAGCCTCTTGGTATGTCCATTCACGGCCTCTGAAGAAAATATATAGTAGCTGGATTCAAGAAAAAACCATGGTGTGGGCAGTCTTTTTGGTGAGCTCTGAATCTTTCCCACGAAGCCTTAAAAGCCTCAGCAGGACCCTAAGAGAATGTATAGATTCTATTTCTTAGCTCTTCAGATCTCGCGCTATCAAGGAATTCAATTAGAAATGCCGTCTTGATATCATTCCAGGAAGTGAGGGATCCTTGTGATAGGCTTTTCAGCCAATAAACCGCATCTCCAGAAAGAGAATGTTGGGACAGCTTGCAGAAAATGTTGTCTTAAGAGACTCCATGCACCTTGATGCTAGACACAAAATCCTTGAGTGTTTCGAGATGGTCTATGGGATTTTATGAGGAAGACCATGAAAAGGGTGCTGGCCCACTATGGGAAAATATTTGGGCTTCAGCTGGAAGTCTTCTTTCTTTCGTGTGGCAGCATTTAGTTTTCTATACTCGATACAAATTCTATGTCCTCCAGTCACAGTTCTAGTAGGGATCAATTCATCTTTGTCAATCTTTGCCACGGTAATTCCTCCTTTCTTTGGGAAAACATGAACCGGGCTGACCAAGTTGATGTATGAGATCGGATAAATGACGCCTGCTTCTAGAAGCTTCATGATTTCTTCTTTGGCGTCCATTAACCTTGCAAAATCGTCAGTGCGATCTTCTAACACAAATGTCGCTGTAAGGAGATGTGATTGCTTTCTATAGAGGTTCATTCGAGCATATGTCATTGAATGAGTTTTATGCTAGAACGGAAAGGTAATCGATATGGTAGGTTTGAGCATCGATCAGAGGTTGTTTTACAATCTTTTCCATGTCGAAGACCATCGGTATTTTCCCTATATTGAGGCATATACATCCTTCTCTGACATCAATGATCCCCCCGGTAGTGGCAATGAAATATCTTCCTAATATAATGGGATTTCGAGGTTCTCGCTCGTATTTAAGCATTATGAAATCTGCAGGTATATCGCAGTTATGAATACGTACGGGTACGTCCTCAACTACACCTTCCGGAATTCTAGTGGATCTATCAGCTAAAACGAGTGTGACCCTGGTAGATTGAAACTGTGTTAGCCCAAGAGCGATTGCGACAGAATAAGGCACCAGGTTGACACTAGAGCCTAAATCGCAGAGGGATCTTTGAAATCTCTAATTGCTAATAGTACAATACAAAACAAAGTTCCCAGGATCAGGGAGTTTAATTGGAGTTTATCCGTGAATAATTTCGCTCATGTCTTCAGACACCATCATCACGCAGTGTTCCGATTCATGGAATCCTCATGATGCTGCATCTTTCACGTATTGCTTAATAGCATGCGAGATGTGAATGGCATCACTTAAAGGCATCTCAATGTTTACTTTGTCAAACGCTTTCTTGCATATTGCTTTTTTCTAGCTGCTTCTTCTTTTTCTTAGCATTTATCAAAAGAAAAGGGTCTTTCGCTTGGTAGATCTTGTCTTAACCGTTTCGGTTGATTCTGGACCAGAGCGTCGATTGATTCTTTCATCAGGGCGCCGATCGATTTTCGGTAAGAAGTGTCAATCGATGTCATGTACGGTGTGTCGATCGATGACTCCCACATCTATGTTATTTCTCTTAGGTTCGATAATTAATTCTTCAAGGTCATCATTTTGGCCTAAGTTTCAGTTTTAGGAAGGATTTCGGGATCTTTCTCATAAATTTTGAGCGGGATGGGATGCGATTTTTCTTTTTCATCTGTCGAGATTTTCTCGAATTCATCGATGGTGATGTTCTCTTTAACGCCAGGGTAAGTTGTCGACCGCTTCGTAAAGCTACGACATTTCAATGGCTCCTGAGATTAGCATCTGTTTTACAAGGTAAGAATTCGTCCTCTCTCCTAATGGACATAGCGTTGCTCGCCACTTGGTTGTCGATTCTCTTAATGTGTTCTCTCAAAATGTCAAATTTTTTTGTCATCGCTTAGTATATCAGGTCTAATTTTTCATTGAGGTCGGCAGCTATTCTACGGTTTCCAGTGGAGACTTGGTTCATTTTTGACTTTAAACTTCTTTTGTATTTGTTCACAGTGGTGTCGTATTCGCTTGTGAAGTTACCAGCAGTTTCCCTAAATCGTTGATCGTTCAGGTTCATCACATCAGAGAACTCAAATTGTTTCTCGAAGTTGGAAGGGGCAGCATCGTCCTCACGTAATGTGGAGATAAGGTATTTCCGTGCAGAGGAGTTGCAACTGATGCCAGAGTTTTTCTAAGTCGGATTGAGTGTTTCTCCTCTGCAAAGAATGGCGGTTCTTTCTTATTGGTGTCTCTCTTTTCGTAAGCTCTACCTAAAGCTGTGTTTTCTATAAGTCTTCCGCGCTTGCAGGGCTTCTGGTGCCGAAGTTCCCTTCGCTGGCTGTATCAAGGATGGTTTGATAGTCTAGGTTTAGTCCTCTATAGAAGGTGTTGATCAGTTGGTGTTCTCAGAATCCATGGTGTGGGCACGAAATTTGGTAGCTTTTGAACCTTGTGTAGGAGTGTTTAAAATATTTGCGGCTACCTTGAACGAAAGTGGATATTTCCCTTCTTGCTTTTCGGTATCTCTCCTCGTCAAAAAAGTGGTTGTTGAAGGTGCTTCTAATATCTTCCCAACAAGTATGGGATCCTGGTGGTAGATGGTTCAGCCACCTCCTGGCGTCACCTTCTAGGGAGAACGGAAAAAGTTTGCAGCGATTGAAATTGTTGTTCACCATGTATTCAAGCATCTCGATATGATCGTTCGGGTATTCAGTGGGAAAACCATTGACCTGATTTTTTTGCGCCATAATTAGGAAATCGATATCAAGTTCAGAGCTTCCAGCATGGTTATCGGATAATCAAATCGCAGACCTATTGGAATAGGTTCTGCTGGGATTTAGGTATTCGAGCAGTGGCAATTCATGCTTTACCTCATTATTTGGAGATTTAGTGATTTGATTGGGGATTACATCTCCCTGATAATTAATTAGTTGGCTTGCTTCGTTGCTTTTATTGTTCATTGGTTCTATCAAGACTACTTTCTTATCATCAGAATCATTAAACGCGTACTTACCTGCTTCCGGCTGATCGGTATCGATCGATGGCAATGGAAGGGTGTCGCCCGACAGCAGTGGACTAACAGAGATCGATTCCAGATAAGCTCCGTCGATTGATGGCTGTTGTCCATAATCCATATTCTCACCTTTAAGTACTTGTGTCATAAGTTTTAGGGAAAGAATAATTTAGCAAACAGTAGAGTAAAAATCTAGAAAATATTCTAAACGAATTTTAATGGCAATAAGAAAGCGTCCCCGGCAATGCCGCCAAATTTGATGTGGTATTTTTATTTCACTTTCAAATTAACCCTATATTTTAACTTTACTCTCTCAATTAAGAGGTTCATTGTAGTACTTAAGGATTGAATCCACAAAGACTCTAAGATTGCACAATATACTTATTGTTTTTAAATTAAAGCTAGATATATTATAACAATAACAATAAAGCGATTTCAAGACCGATTTGGTTTATGAGGATTAAATTAAGAGATTAGACTTAGGGGAAATTCTCAGGTAGGTTAAGATAATGCAAACTAATAGATTGCTAGGGTTTTATTAAGCATCATTCTGAATTCAAACCTTAGGGTTTAGGAGATCGCTCTCGTGCATCTCGGCTGAGCGTTGATTGATGGCAGTAAGATGGCATCGATCGATGCTCATTCTAAGCAGTACTTTTTCGCGGTTTAATGTATTCTGTAAAGTTCTAGTTCACCCTCGTTTCTCACTAGTTATTTAGATTGTTTATGATAGATTACAGGTTATATCCAGGCTCTCGCTTGCGCTATAGAACCCTAATTTCAAAGATTTAGGTGATCAAATTCAACTTAGCATTAAGAGAAACTTAAACAAAGAACCAAGAAGATAACCCTAAAAAAGTCTATTAAATCAACAATACATTACTACCATTGAATAACCCTTAATCTAATAGAGAACTACTCAGACATAGCAATAAAGAACATGAATAAATTCTGAACAAATTGGATAGAATAAACTGAGTAAAAAGATAAGGAGTTCAAGATCTTCTCTGTAATGATGATCAGATCTTTCTCTCCAATAGATGTATCAATGTGTTCCAACACTAAAACTCTGGTGTAACTTTGTGGCTACTCAGCTTTCTCTGCTTCACAGCATAGGGCTTAACAAAGATAGAAAACACTAATAAATTGTCTAAATTTTGGCAAGGGACTTGTCTTGCAATTAATGAAACTTCTGGGTAAAATTTGTAATTTCTCAATATGTCTACCGAATTCAGCGTCGATCGATGCACATGGTGTGAAGTCGATCGATGGTCTATTCATAAATCTGGATCCGACTTTGATTTTCTGCTGGGCAATCCTAATTGCTCCAAAATAGTCCAAAAGTTCCAATTTCTTCCAATAAGTACCTAGACCTTTAAATACTCTAAAACAATAGCAAATGCATATAAAAGACTCTAAATATACTTTATATATCATAGGTAAAATAGGTAAAATCCATAGTATATCACGTGGGCACACAATAAACTCAATACCGTCGCGATTAAGTTAGGAAAATAGATTAATAAGCTGTAAATAAACTATAGCAGATAATTGATTGATTGGTAAGTAAACAATAATAATAAATAGCTAGATCTTGGGTTTCAGGCAAGTGTATTATAGAGGATAGAAGCTAAGGGTATCAATCATTGAACTCGATATCTAATGTAAAAGACGACAAGCTCTCTCTGCGAGTCTAATCTATTGACTAAGTCTGATGTCTCAGCTCTCGCTTGTTGACACGGAATGTACATTGATCGATGGTCTCTTGAGTCAAGCTTTACTACCTAATTCGATAAGTTCAGTAAATTAACTAAATCAACACTTGTTTGTTTCTAGCAACCCAGCTCAACAAGATTAATTCTAGTAGTAGACCATGCCCTCGCTTGCACCCTAACTATCCTATGATCAGGGTTCTAGGTAGCCACTCTAAAACACAATCAATAAACACAATTCTATTGATAGATCTAATAATCACCCTAGCAATTCTTTTCTTTTGGCTAATCCATCAATAACATTAATAAACCCTACACCTAACAAGAGATCTACTCAAACATGATCTTTGTCACAGAAATCATAGATGAATAGAATATCTATAGAATAAATATAGAATAGAAATCAAATAAAGAACCAAAGGAGTTCCAGGAGGACTCTGAAGGAGTTCTTCCCTTCTCTCCTAACCCTAGAACAATAGAGGGAATAAAGCCTGGTGCCTAAACAATGGCATATAAACATATAAATAACGTTTTAGGTCGTCCGTGGGTATTTTGGTAATTTGTGATGGCTTCTAACCTTAAGTCGGCCATAAAAAAATTCAGGCCTGTCATCTGGGATCACCGTCGATCGACACTCATTCATTTTCCCGACAGCTTCCTCTCTCGAGGTAGACAGACCACGCTTCAGTAAATCGGGCATAAGTTTAGGTCTAACCGTCAGATGGACCTCAAATTGGTGGCATTAGAAAACTAACTCAAACCATGGGAAGGTATCCACCCATAGCTAAAAATCTGACGCATCTGCGTAGTTCTGCATCTCTAAAAGCTCCAGAATAGGGATCAGAGAAGACTACATGTGTACTCAGATACTTGCAGGGTCTGAACGAGTTTTAAATAAACTTCCATCCTTTCTTCCCTTGCTTCATATTCTCCGGTGTATTGGCTTGCCACAAGTTGGGAATCGCAGTAGGCGTGGATTTTGCGTATCATTAGGCCATGGGCCGATAGTAAGACCGCGTTCAAGGCTTCATACTCGGCTTCGATGTTCGAGGCATGGAAAATTAATCGGAATGACTGTTCCAGCACTTCCCCTGTCGGCGACGTTAGTCTGATCCGATTCCGGAGCCTTGTTTGGAGGAGGATCCATCAACGTGGAGAATCCATGTCGAGTCAGGATCTTGTTTAGTTATGCACCCTTCATGGAGTTCCACCCGGAAATCGGCGAGTACTTGAGACTTTGCGCAGATCTTTGCTCGATACTCGATGTCGTATTCGCTTAGCTCGATTGCCCATTTTTCTAACCTTCCGGATTGACTGGTGCTATGCAAGATTGTGCGCAGCGGGAATGACATGAGTACCGCGATAGTATGGGATTGGAAATAGGGTCTCAGCTTTCGTGCAAACATAACGACCGCAAGCGCCAGTTTTCCATCATCGGGTTACGCGTCTCTGCGTCGAGCAAATTTTTGCTTACGTAAAAGATGGGTTTTTGTTCGATGCGTTCCTCTTGGATGAGGACACTGCTTACGGCTGTGACATATACTGAAATACATAGGAACAATGGTTCCCCCTCTAAGGGTTTTGCGAGTATCGGGGGAGTGGCCATGTAGTGTTTCAGCTGTTGGAAAGATTTCTCACACTCCTCGGTCCATTCGAATTTCTTGTTCCCTTTCAAAGAGTTGTAGAAATGTAAACACTTTTCCGTTGATTGTGAGATAAATCGGTTAAGCTCTGTGACCCGGCCGGTCAATCTCTGCTCCTCTTGTTTTATTCTCGGAGATGTCATCTCGATCAGAGCGGTGATTTTTTTTGGGTTGGCCTTGATCCCGGGGTAGGTGACAAGGTATCCCAGGAATTCTCTCGATGATACGGCGAATCTGCACTTTGCGAGGTTTAATTTCATATTGTGGAGGCGCAGCCTTACAAAGCATTCTTAGAGGTGGGTGATATGGTCCTGCTTTTCGAGAGATATTACGAGCATATCGTCGATGTATACCTTCATTGTTTTTTCGAGCTGTTTTGAGAACATACGGTTGACTAGACTTTGGTAGGTTTCACCAGCATTCTTAAGACCAAACGACATTACCCTATAACAGTAAGTGCCGTGGTCAGTTATGAATGCAGTTTTTTCTTGATCGTCTACGTTCATTCTTATCTGATTGTACCCGGAGAAAGCGTCCATGAAGGATAAAAGTTTGTTCCCTGCCGTTGCTTCGACTAAGCGGTCGTTGTGTTGTAGTGGAAAACTATCCTTTGGGCATCCTTTGTTAAAATCGGTGAAATCGACGCATACTCGCCACATTCCGTTATTCTTTTTGACAACGACCGGGTTGGCGAGCCTATCGGGATACCTAGCCTCCGTTATGGATCCGACTTTGAAATGTTCTTCAACCTCGTCGTTAACCGCACCAGCGCGTTCTGGTCCCAAATTTTTTCATTTTTGTTTGACGGGCTTGAAAGTCGGGTCGACGTTGAGTACATGACACATGATGTTGATGTTAATTCCTTGCATGTCTTATGCGGTCCTCGCAAACGTATGCAAGCTCTTTTTCATACATGTTTTGAGCTTGATCTACAAAGGCTCGTTAAGGTTTGCACCAATTTTGACGCATCGGTCCGGGAATATTTCGTCTAGGCACACCGAGAGGACGGGTTCGCAAGTCGGCTCATACTTTTCTTCTAGAGCTCCGATCGATCGCTCGCGACTGCCAAAAGATGTCTTTTTGTTTTGGAGCATTGCCGGCGACAGACGATTTCTTTTTCTTTTTGGGCAGGATCTCTGCTGACGGCTTTTTGCATTTTGATTTCGTGGCGAGGCAGACTTGTGAAATTTTCAGATCTCCCCAAATGGTCTCAATTGCGCGACGTGTTAGGAATTTGAGACACATGTGGTATGTTGACGGGACGACCTGCATTGAATTCAGAAATGGAGTTCCTATTATCGTTTTATATGATGTGGGTTGATTGATGATTAGGAACTCCATGATTTTTGTTATGCTGTCGGCTCTAACTGATAGGTTGATTGCACCGAGAGTCATGGTAGCATCCCCTGAGAGCCCTATTACCGGTCTTGGGTTTTCCGCGATCTCGAATGGATCAATTCTATTCTCTCGAGGGTGCTTTTGAAGATGATTGATATAGCCTATTTATTACTAGTTTTAGGCCATGTTATGGACTCCCTTTAGGGTGTATTATGTGTGTCTAGGCTATGTTTTAAGGTCTTTATTGGTCCATGTATGTTTTGGAGATATATGGAGATACTTGGAGGTTTTGGAGCATTTAGAGGAGAATAATTCGTAGCTGATCTTTGAGAGAGTCGAAGTACAAGACTACCATCGATCAACGGCACTATCTTGACGTTGACCGATGTTACATGACCAAGATAGATCGATGCTGACCAATTGACATCGATCGATGACCAATTCGCAGACAGCCGATTTCAAGCCCAAGTTAGAGACAAGACACAAGATTAAAAGTTTATCCCTATATGAGTTTTGACATAGATTTTTGGGTTTTATATTTATACTTTATTTATGAGAAAGGGAGAAGAGATATAGTAGACAATACATACATATGTACGGACACGTACGGTGCTAGGTTCTTGAGTAATTATGGAGAAGATTCATAACTCCTTAGGGAGATTTGGATTGGAACCCCAGTGTTCTATCTATGCATTATGTTCAGATTATTATTTTTATTTTGATTATGTCTGAGTAGTTATCAACTAGATTTAGGGTTTATTAATGGTTCTGATGGATTAACCAAATAATAGAATTGTTAGGGTTATTATTAGATATATTAATAGAATTGTGTTTATTGCTTGTGTTCTAGAGTAGCTAACTAGAACTCTGATAATAGGATAGTTAGGCGCAAGCGAAAGCATGGTCTACTACCGGAATTTATTATGTTGAGCTAGATTGCTAGAAACAAAGAGATTTGATTTAGTTGATCTAGTGAACTTATCGAGTTAGGTCATAAAGCTTGACTCAAGAAACCATCGATCGACGCAAGATCATTGCCATCGATCGACAGTCATTGCGTCTCAACAAGCGAGAGCTAAGACATTGGACTTAGTCAATAAATTAGACTCACAGCGAGAGCTAGTCGTCTTTTACATTAGATATCGAGTTCTATGATTGATACCCTTAACTTCTATCTTCTATAATCCACTTGCCTGAAATCCTAGATATAGCATATTTACATTTACATCTAGTTAGTTTATTAGATATTTCCATTTTTTACATTATTAGCATATTTTCATATTTACATTAGTATCATATTTCCATATTGCATCTATACTCTCTAATAAGGAATATTTTCTTAAACTGATTACTTGTTATCAATATATATATAATCACCTACTTTAACTTTAGGAATAAGAAATCTACTATGTGCCATTGTTTTCTGTGGATTCGATCCCTAAATACTACACAAATGATCTCTCTTGGCAAGAGTATTGTTTTTGTGTGTTAGGATTAAGGTTAATTTGATTTTTGATTGTTTAGGGTATTTATACCCTGCTAGAACAGTAAACAACACGCATGTCAAATTTGGCGTCGTTGCCGGGGAATATTCATCACCATTAGATTTAATTTCTAGGGTTTAGTCTAAGTTTGTTTTACTTTCAAGTTATTGATTTTGTTTTCCTTTGTCTTTCAGGTGCATCCAAAAGAGTAACAAGAGTAATAAAGGACAAGAATTACTATGCTTAGACCCACATAAACCTGAACGTACAATCCATAAAGAAAGACGACAAGCATTGATCGATGGCATACATTCACCATCGATCGACATTTTTTTACGGATAGCATCGATCGGCATCAGAACTCTAGCATCGACCGACATTAATCACTTAGCATCGATCGACAACATCTTACCCGCATCGGTCAACGACAGCTGGCGAATTCAGATGGTTGCGCCTATAATTGTGGTTCAGAATGAGAATGGAGACTTGCATGACCTCAACGGTCATCTGCGTAATGCAGCATGCCAAAGATAGACAATCAGGGGGCTGTAATCTCTGATACGGAAGCAGAAGCAGACGCTGCAATAGCTCAACATGAAGCTAACGCCTAAGCTGCTCAACCAACATTGGCTGACTACAACCATCCAGACCAGTTCTACGCCAACAGATCCGCCATTCGTCTTGCAGCTATTTAGAAAAACGATTTTGAGATCAAGCCCGCTTTCTTCGGACTTGGAGCGCAAACACTTACCATGGATTACGACATGGGCACCTTATGGATCATCTTGAGCGATTTGAGGATCTAGTGACTGCTATTAAAGCAAATGGAGTCTCTAAGGACTATCTTTTCAGTAAGCTCTTCAAGTACTCACTTGCTGGAGTAACTTCATATTGGCTTAAGCAACTACCACCAGGATATATGACATCCTGGAAGGACATTAAAAACGGTTTCTTGCGTAATTTCTTTGATGACGCAAGAGTAGAGAATTTGAGGAGCAAGATTGCTACTTTCTCACAAGAACCTTAAGAGTTTTTCAGAAACTCGTGGATCAGATTCAAGCCCTACCAGAGAGATTGTCCACATCATGGGTTCAACGAAGTGCAGCTCCTTAGCACTTTCTTCAGAGGTATTGGATTACAATATTAGATGGCTTTAGACACAACTATTGATGGAAACTTCAGAACCAAAAGCCCTGAAGAAGCTACTAGATTGATTGAAAACTTGGCATCCAGCAGTAGCACCAAGAACACCGGTTTCGAGAGAAGGAAATCAGATCCAGCTGTGAGCAAGGAGCATATTGAAGAGGTTAAGGCAAAAATGGATAGTGTTCAGAAATTTTTCAAGATGCAAGTTACTTTTGCCGACGTGGAAGCAATTGAGTTTGGAGACGATGAGTTTGATGAAGAACATGTAAACTACATTGATGAGAATGGTTTCTAGAGACAAGGGAATTCAGGCTTCAACAGGAACTCCTATGGTACTGGTCAATGGAGTAACTTTTACCAGAACTCGCAGCGAAGGCCTTTCAACAACAAAATGGCTTATGGATCTACCTACTACCAGAATCCTCCTCCAAAAAGTTAGAAAAGCAAGATTGAAGCAATGGTTGACAGAGTTTTAGAGGGACAGTATACAATGGATTTCAATGGGAAGATAGATGGTTTGTACCTCAACCTCAATACCAAGTTCGAAAAGCTTAGCACTCATGTGAAGAAATTGGAGAATCAAGTGATGCAAACAAGTTAGACTATTAAGAAGCATGAGAGCTTGATCAAGGAGAAAATCGAGGCTGGGCAAAGACACCACGTCAATGCTTTGATTGATGATGATTTCTGGCAGGAAATCAAGAAAGAGAAGCCCCAAGATAGCAATTTTCGTTTGGAAAATTCAGTTTCACTCAGCAATGCTAATACGCATCGATCGACGCCAACTGGTGAGAATCGATCGACGTTGCATGCTTGAGACTCTGTAGCTTCGTGTGAACCAACTAATATCGATCGACACTGTTTCCGTGACATTGATTGACAGAGGGACACATGAATTGATCGACAGTACACACACAACATCGATCGACTGGAGAGAAATCCAGTACGGCTACCGAACCTAAATGCGAGCTTGTTTGTACTTCTAACCATGAAAATTTCATATCAGAATACATACACATATGAAGCTATTGATACTGATAGAGAAGATGAGGGACATTCAAAAAGGAGACAAAGATCCCCAAACATCAACGCAGAGAAGCCAATGAAAAGGAGATAGATAACTTTTCTAAAAGAGTTTTTAATATTCCTCTAGATACCGTTTTTGAACCCCAACACTTATGGTGAATCCTTTGATAAGGACCTCAAGTCTGTAGCTGGATCACCAACTCATGAGATCAGCCATATAAGCTACATTGGAGCCAGCAGCGATATAGGTGCATTCAAAGAAGGATATCTTTGCAACTATGAGGATTTTGACCGTGAAACCAATTGTTATAGATTCTTAACTCAACCAGAGCCCGCGGCGAATTGGTTTCATAACAAATAGAGTAATTATTTAGGAGATATACCATTTACAAATCAGGCTACCTACAGTGCATCATAAGTGGTTCTATTTAAGGAAAGTAACTCATTGCTTAAGGAGTGTACTACACAAACTTACGTGTGGAATACAAGAGATACTCTAAATCATCCAGAAGGTATCCCATTCATCCTACCATGTTCCAGCATCTAGAAGATTAGGAGAATCCTCTTGCACTTCAACTTGCCTTATGGAGCCAACCGACATTAATGTCCAACATCTCCTTTCCCTTGTAATTATGCACGATTTCTATATTCATCCACAAGGTTCCCAGGAAGCTCTCATATCCCCTTAAACCGTCCAGATACAAGAAGCTCATCACATTTTCCATTTTGGCCAAGATTCTCCCATTTAAAGCCTAACGGCTAGTTTTATGATTTTCAGCATGTTTTCTCATTTTTGTTTATGTTTCTAAGTCTTGTACTGAGCATTATATAAGCTCATTAGGTCTCACATTGTAAGCCACGAATCATTTACCCAAAATTCAATAAAATTTTAAGTTTCTTTTCTCCAAAGTCTTGTGTCTTTGTGTGAATTTGATCATCAAGTCTTGTGTGGAATCACTTGGCTCTTTGATTGGCGATTGAGGCTGCTTGTGGATTCAAGCGTCCTTCTTCGTGGTTGACTGTGGAATCATTCAACAAACCGTCCTATTCAGTATCATCATCAACTCTTCCATCAAGCTGGTTTTAAAGTAGATTAGATTGATTGTACAACCAACCCCTCTTGTTGGATCGTCCATCACCTTTGATCCAAGGATCATACAGCCTTTGATAGCTTAGGCTTGTATCATTTCTGGTATCACATCTGAATTTCCTTCAGCATCAGGTCGTATCAATCCTTGTCTCTTTTATTTTCATTCGGTTTTAGTTTCATTTCTGTTTTGCATTCATAAATCAAAAAATTAAAAAAAAAATCGTTTGTTCTTGTTTCATTTTGTTTATGTCTTGCATAATCTTAAAAAAAATCACTTGTTCGTGCTGCATCTAGTTATCTTCTCATAAAACTATAAAAAAACATAAAAATAATCGATTTGTCATTCTTGCATTTAGTAGTTTCATCTCGGTCCAAATCAAAATAAAAATTCATAAAAAAATGTGTTCATCTTCTTCTTCATATTGTTGTCGAGTTTATTGTCCTAGATCCTTAGCTTCATTCAAAAGATCATTAAAACTTGTTAGTTAAGTTGCATATCCAAGTTTTCCATTTCTGGTATCAAAGCTGAAGTTTCTTCAGCATCAGGTTGCATCTATCCTATCTCTTTTATTTGCAATCGTTTGTTTTATTTAGTTTTGCATTCATAAATCAAAAAAAAAAATCCATAAAACTTGTTTCTTCATCTTGTTCATCTAGTTACTGTTTTTAATAAACTTAAAACCCATAAAAATTCATATATATTTCTGTTTCATTTAGTTTATCTTGTTTCTTCTCTAAAATCATAAAAACAAAAAAAATTGTTTGTCATTTGTTGCATTTAGTTGTTCATTTCTGCCAAAAATATAAAAAACATAAAAAAAGTTGTGTTCTTCATTCCTGTCGATAGATTAAGGCCTGTTAGATCTATATTCATTCAAAAAAAAATCATAAGAAGTTTTAGTATTAAATTGCATATCAGAGTTGCCATTTTCGGTTGTTTTTTCAAAACATTTTCCTTTTTGGTCTATTTTTTTTGAAGTCCTTTCCATTTCTTTCAAAACGCTTTTCTTGCAACTTTATTTTCCTTTTAATTACTTTTATGTCGACCATAAACTAAAAAGATAAAAAAATAATAATTCATTAGTTATCCTTCTAAGGTTAAAAAGTTAAAAAGAACAAAAAAAAAAAAATCTGCAAACTTCCATATTTTGTTTTTTGTCTTTCTTCTTTCCTTTAACTTTTCTTAACCCACATCTATTGATTCTGAGTAAGTTATTTCTTTTCTTCTTGGGAGACCTTGACACCAAGATTGATGGAGAATGAAGAAGAAGCTGAAGAATATAACACTTCTGAGGTAGATTGGGGAGAAGAACTGGACCAAGCTTGTTGGGATGATGAAGATGACCACACTGAGGGTCACTGGTGCATAGATACTAATCTAGAGTATGTACCTTATGATGAAAAAGAAAATGAGGAAGAACCAGAACCATTTGACCAGTATTGAACTTGTTATGCTCCTAAATACCAGCTCATCTATGATCACAACTACTCATCTGATTATGAGGAAAGTTATGATGGGGAATTTCATGGTCTAGCCTGTCCAAGGAGAGTAATGACCATCGTGAATGCAACAGCAAGGTCTTATCATGGGAATCAATCAAGCCATGGAACTTTAATGGTGATCAGTTTTATCTGAATCTCTTGGATGCACCATATATACAATTTTCTGGTCATAAGCAAGGACCAAGTGCATACTTAAGATAGGAGGACGACATGGATCAATTGTTTAGGACTTGCAGAATTCCAGAGAAGCTAAATTCATCTTATGCAAAAGATACTCTAACTGGAGAAGCACACAAATGGTGGAACCAGCAAGATGCAGATCGGATCTATTTCAACCAACCAGCCTTTACTTGGAAAGAGGTGAAGATGCTCATGTATGGAGAGTTTGTAAGGAAGGCACAACACGATCCGAAGGTGCCCTCAAGGATATTAGTAACTCCTCCAGCCTTGCAACCTGCCATTCGAAGAGAAGTTGTTTCCCAAAGAAAAGGTTCAAGACCAGTGCATAAACCTCAAGTCAAGAGAACACAAGGTGTGTACTCTAGTAGTTTAAAACCGCCTGACATTATTTGTTATAGGTGTCAAGGCCAGGCTCATCTAGCCAAATATTGTCCAAGGAAAAAGGCCTCAACATCTTCAAATTTGTGTCTTGAGGTACAAGGAACTGAGAAACCACATATTCCACAACTCAATGTAACTGATCCTTTTTCTAGAATGGATGATTCATGTACTAAAATGGATAAACTTTTTGTTGATCTTATCAACTTGATTAAATCTAGTTCTAATTCCGTTCCTAGCAACTCCATGACTGTCATAACAGACTTGTCTAGTGCCCAAAAGGTTGAAACTATTTCAGGTACTGATATGGAACTCATGGAACAAGGAGAAGGTTAAAACCAGACAAATGTGTTCTTAAGTCCACGTCAAAACCAGAAAGAGACGCCAACACCAGGGCTGAACGAATACATAGGAGACGGCGCGCCAAGAGCAACCCTTCCAATGGACCAGAAAGAAGCTCAATGTGCAAAGCAATCTAAGTTGCTTAAGGAAGCAAAAGCAATGGCAGACATGCCCTACCAAGGTAAGTGTTCTAACCCACTTTTGGTTATGGATACTGACGTGTGTATTCTTGGTACAGGGAGATCATATGAAACCTCTAAACTTACTGAAGTCCTAAGGGAAGAACAAGAGAACATGTTCCTTCATGAGCCACACAACAAGTTGAAACCAAAAACTGAACAAGGGATTGTTCAAGTTACCAAACCTGAGGTAAATTTCACATTTGACCAGAATGTTCTTATTAACTACATGACAAGATTAATACACTTGACTTGTCCAAGAGAATGTGATATAGGTACAAGTACCCAAGGAGAATGCACTGCCCAAAAGGGAGGAACAACAACACCGGTGTTCTTAGTTTCTGAGCAGAAACAAGGCCTATGCGACTTTGAATTCTTTCCATTCAAGTCCCCCAACCTCAACGGACATTCCCAAGAGGTACCCACAACCTATTGGCCAGAGCAACAAGCCCACACTCCAACAGCCGTGGAGAAGGTAAAGTATTGTATGCTGTCATCAGTTTATAAGTATCTTGACGTTGGTATAATACACTTTCCTTTGCCAAGGTGTTTTGATCCAGGAATTAAACAACAAGAAGGCTTGAAATAGATCCCACCAGATAGTCTTTTGTTGCAAGGAGAATCAACTCCAAAGATGGTCAGAACCGAGGCTAGAAGAAATATGAAGGACCGTCTGTTCCAGAAGATGTGCAATAACCATTTCCAGGGAAGAGGCTTGATCCTTTCCTATCTCTTCAAAGAAGAACCACCAGATGCATCATACATCACCATACCAAAATCATACCAAGGTAAGACTCTAGCCTCCCAAAATAGAAATAAAATTCACTTGCTCTATATTGGTGCAGGTAAATTGGTTTTGAGGACAAAACCTTTTGAAGAGGGAGGGAATGATAAGGACCTCAAGTCAGTAGCTGGACCACCAACTCATGAGATCAGCCAAATAAGCTACATTAGAGCCAGCAGTGATATAGGTGCATTCAAAGAAGGATATCTTTGCAACTATGAGGATTTTGACCGTGAAACCAATTGCTGTAGATTCTCAACTCAACCAGAGCACGCAGCGAATTAGTTTCATAACAAAAGGAGTAATGGTTTAGGATATATACCATTTACAAATCAGGCTACCTACACTGCATCAGAAGTTGTTCTATTTAAGGAAAGTAACTCATTGCTTAAGGAGTGTACTACTCAAACTCACGTGCGGAATCAAGGAGATACTCTATATCATCCAGAAGGTATCCCATTCATCCTACCATGTGCCAGCATCCAGAAGATTAGGAGAATCCTCTTGCACTTCAACTTGCCTTACATGGAACCAACCGACATTAATGTCCAACATCTTCTTTACCTTGGAATTATGCACGAATTCAGCACCCTTAAATTCATCCAGAAGGTTCCCAGGAAGCTCTCGTATCCCCTTAAACCGTCCAGACACAAGAAGCTCATCGCATTTTCCATTTTGGCCAAGATTCTCCCATTTAAAGCCTAACGGCTAGTTTTATGATTTTCAGCATATTTTCTCATTTTTTAATCTTTCTAAGTCTTGTACTGAGCATTATATAAGTTCATTAGGTCTCACATTGTAAGCCACAAATCATTTACCTAAAATTCAATAAAATTTTAAGTTTCTTTTCTCCAAAGTCTTGTGTCTTTGTGTGAGTTTGATCAGCAAGTCTTGTGTGGAATCACTTGGCTCTTTGATTGGCGATTGAGGCTGCTTGTGGATTCAAGTTTTCTTCTTCGTGCTTGACTGTGGAATCATTCAACAAACCGTTTGATCCAGTATCATCATCAACTCTTCCATCCAGTTGGTTTAAAAGTCGACTAGATCGATTGTACAACCAACCCCTCTTGTTGGATCGTCCATCACTTTTGATCCAAGGATCATACTGCCTTTGATAGCTTAGGCTTGTATCATCCTTGATCCCCGGAAATGGCGCCGAATTTGACAAGAGGGTTTTTATGTATTTCAATGCACACTCTATCAAATTAACCCTAGGAACAACTCTTTGAAAGAGAGATTGAATTGTAGTATTTTAGGGATCGAATCCACATGGAGCGTGGGCACACAATAAAATAAATACAGTCGCCATTAAGCTAGACAAATAAATTAATAAGCAGTAAATAAACTATAGCATATAATTAATTGACTGGTAAGTAAACAATAATAATAAATAGCTAGATCTTGGGTTTCAAGCAAGTGGATTATAGAGGATAGAAGCTAAGGGTATTAATCATAGAAATCGATATCTAATGTAAAAGACGACCAGCTCTCGCTGCGAGTCTAATCTATTGACTAAGTCCAATGTCTCAGCTCCAAGAGGAATCTGAAGGAGTTCCTCCCTTCTCTCCTAACCCTAAAACAATAGATAGAATAAAGCTTGGTGCCTAAACAATGGCATAAAAACATATAAATAAGGTTTTAGGTCGTCCATGGGTATTTTTGAAATTTGTGATGGCTTTTGGGCTTAAGTCGGCCATATAAAAAGTTGGGCATGTCTTCTGGGATCACCGTGGATCGACACCAAGACTTTGCCGTCGAGCGACACTCATTAATCTTCTCGACAACTTCCTCTCGCGAGGCAGACAGACCACAGTTCAGTAAATCAGAAATAACTTTAGATCTAACCTTTGGATATACCTCAAACCAGTGGAATTGGAAAGATAACTCAAATCTCTATCCTCTGTTAAAAGATCAGCTAAATCGCACCGTGGGAAGGTCTCCATCCATAGCTAAACATATGACGCATCTGCGCAGTTCTGAATCTCAAAAAGCTCCTGAATCACCACAGTTCTCTAGAACGTATCTGAACTTGAAAATACTCTAAAAGATACTCTAAAAACGTAGAATAGACTCTAAATATGGCTGATATCATCGCACAATAGTGATAAATATCAGGCCCTATCACTTCGCCTGTGCAGGTCGCCATATGGCGACCCGGGTTCAGTATGGTTGGGTTGCCATATGGCGACCCGTGCTTCCCGAGTGCAGGTTGCCATATGGCAACCCGGGTTCAGTATTAGCGGGTCGCCAGTGCTTGCCGAGTGCAGGTCGCCATATGGCGACCTGGGTTTTGTATGTGCGGGTAGCCATCTTGCGACCCGTGATTGCCGAGTGAAGGACACCATATGGCGACCTGGGTTCTATGCTCGGGACTTCTCCATATGATGATTTACTCCTGGCGGGTCGATCGTTCTTTTGGACAGTCTTGTGAACCAGGACCTTCAGTAGAAAAAATTTCCAACACCTTGAGC
The DNA here is from genome assembly GCA_905132885.1 of Moricandia moricandioides. Taxonomy (NCBI): domain Eukaryota; kingdom Viridiplantae; phylum Streptophyta; class Magnoliopsida; order Brassicales; family Brassicaceae; genus Moricandia; species Moricandia moricandioides. The sequence continues at coordinate 75,981 of CAJHQQ010000340.1, read as the reverse complement.
CGTAGATTTCGTCGTGACCGATTTTGACCCCAACAATTTATGCCCTGCTAGAATAATAAACACACCGTGTCACTGCCTCTCCACGCACAGTCGCCTTTCATGCTATCTCGGCCATTGAAAGTGAATTCCGGCCTCCTCCCTTCTCTCCTGACCATTTGCGTGTATTAAAGGCTATGGAGAAGGCCTTGGGTGATGTCCACAATGATCAAAACCCATCAATGGGTCGTTCATAGCTTCCCCATTGATTGCCAACAAAACAGTCTCCTTGCCTTCATGCACATCTAGGCCTTGGATTTTTTCAAAGGCTTCAAGACATTTGGGCATAAAATCGAAATTCACCTCTTTACACAGAAGTGCAGTAAAAGGTCTAGCGATTTTGTTAACGTCTTTGACATTAGTGGGTGGTGGCAGTTTTGTCATTACGTCAATCTTTGCCTTGTCCACCTCAATCCCGGCTGCTGAGAACTTGTGTCGCAAGACAATTCCGTTGTTAACCATGAAATGGCATTTTTCCCAGTTCAAAACCAGATTTTTCTCTTCGCATCTAGCTAATACCTTACACAGGTTATCGAGACACGATTTGAAATTCGGACCATAAACGGAGAAGTCATCCATGAAAACCTCCATGAATTCCTCGATCATATTGGTGAATATTGACATCATGCATCGTTGAAAAGTCGCAGGGGCGTTACAGAGTCCGAATAACGTCCTGCGATATGCGAATATTCCATAGGGACAAGTAAATGTGGTCTTTTCTTAGTTATCCGAATGTATGCGGATCTGGAAGAATTTGGAATATCCATCGAGAAAAAAATAGTATTCGTGCCTTGCGAGCCTTTCAAACATCTGATCGATAAAGGGTAAAGGGAAAATATCCTTTCGTGTGGCAGCATTTAGTTTTCTGTAATCGATACACATTTTGTGTCCAGTCACAGTTCTAGTAGGGATCAATTCATCTTTGTCATTCTTTGCCACGGTAATTCCTCCTTTCTTTGGGACAACATGAATCGGGCTGACCCAGTTGCTGTCTGAGATCGGATAAATGACGCCTGTTTCTAGAAGTTTCATGATTTCCTTCTTAACTACTTCCTTCAGATTAGGGTACAATCTTCTCTGATGCTCGATGGAAAATTTTGATTCATCATCAAGGTGTATCCTATGCATGCATAAAGCGGGGGAAATTCCCGGGATGTCATCTAACGAATAACCGAGAGCCTTGTGGTGCTTCCAAAGTTTAATCAGCAACAGGGCTTGTTCTCTGCTACTTAAGATTGCATTTATGATGACATGTTAGGAATTTTGGTAAACGAAAGCATATTTAAGAACGGCTGGAAGTGGTTTGAGCTCAATTTTGGGTGCTTTTTCTTTGCTCCAGTCGTCTGTTGCAGTACGCTGTTAATCGATGGTGATACTAGGTTGTTGATCGACGGGTTTGATGGATCGAGTTTGTCAAGATCGACATTAAAATTTTCTTTTGTGGCGTCCATTAACCTTGCATACTCTTCAGTGTGGTCTTCTAACGCAGAATTGCCGCCGTAAGGAGACGTGCTTGCTTTCTCTAGAGGTTCGTTCGAGCATATGTCTGTCAATGACTTTTCTGCTAGAACGGAAAAGTAATCGATATGGTTGGTTTGACCGTCGATCAAAGGTTGTTTTACAATCTTTTCCATGTCGAAGACCATCGGTATTTTCCCTATGTTGAGGCATATACGTCCTTCTCTGACATCAATGATCGCCCCGGCAGTGGCCAGGAAATATCTTCCTAAGATAATGGGATTTCGAGGTTCTCGCTCGTATTTAATCACAATGAAATCTGCACGTATAACGCAGTTATGAATACGTACGGGTACGTCCTCAAGTACACCTTCCAGAATTCTAGTGGATATATCAGCTAAAACGAGTGTGACCCTGGTAGATTGAAACTATGTTAGCCCAAGAATTACTGCGACGGAATAAGGCATCAGGTTGACACTAGAGCCTATATCGCATAAGGATCTTTGAAATCTCTCATCGCTAATAGTACAGTCCAAAACAAAACTACCGGGATCATGGAGTTTAATTGGAGTTTTTCCTTGAATAATTTCGCTCATCTCTTCAGACACCATCATCACGCAGTGTTCCGATTCATGGAATCCTCGTGATGCTGCATCTTTCACGTATTGCTTAATAGCATGCGAGATGTGAATGGCATCGCTTAAAGGCATCTCAATGTTTACTTTGTCAAACGCTTTCTTGCATATTGCTTTTTTCTAGCTGCTTCTTCTTCTGCTTAGCGTTTTTCGAAGGAAAAGGGGCTTTCGCTTGGTAGATCTTGTCTTAAGAGTCGATCGATTCTTTCTTCAGGGCGCCAATCAATTTTTGGTAAGGGGTGTCGATCGATGTCTTGTACGGTGTGTCGACCGATGTCTCCCACGTCTATGTTATTTCCCTTAGGTTTGATAATTGATTCTTCAAGGTCGTCTTTGTTCTAAGTTTTAGTTTAAGGAAGGATTTCAGGGTCTTTCTCGTAAATTTTGAGCGGCATGGGATGCGATTTTTCTTTTTCATCTGTCGAGATTTTCTCGATTTCATCGATGGTGATGTTCTCTTTATAGCGAGGGTTATTTGTCGACCGCTTCACAAAGCTACGACACTTCAATGGTTCATGGGGTTAGCATCTGTTTTACCAGGTAAGAATCCGTCCTCTCTCCTGATGGACATAGCATTGCTCGCCACTTAGTTGTCGATTCTCTTAATGTGTTCGCTCAGAATGTCAAATTTTTCTGTCATCTCTGAGTATATCAGGTCTAATTTTTCATTGAGGTCGGCAGCTATTCTACGGTTTCCAGTGAAGACTTGGTTCATTTTTTACTTTGAACTTATTTCGTATTTCTTCATAGTGATGTCGTAGTCGCTCGTGAAGTTGCCAGTGCTTTCCCTAAATCTTTGATCGTCCAGGTTTATCACATCAGAGAACTCAACTTGTTTTTCGAAGTTGGAAGGGGAAGCATCGTCCTCACCGTAATGTTGAGATAAGGTATTTCCGTGCAAAAGGGTTGCAACTGATGCCAGAGTTTTTCTAACTCGGATTGAGTGTTTCTCCTCTACGAACAATGGCGGTTCCTTCTTTTTGGTGTCTCTCTTTTCGAAAGCTCTACAAAAAGCTGTATTTTCTATAAGTCTTTTAGTGCTTGCAGGGCATCGGGTGCCGAATTTCCCTTCGCTGGCTGTATAAAGGATGGTTTGATAGTCTAGGTTTAGTCCTCTATAGAAGGTGTTGATCAGTTGGTGTTCTCAAAATCCATGGTGTGGGCACGAAAGTTGGTAGCTTCGGAACCTTTTCCAGGAGTGTTTGAAAGATTCGCAGCTACCTTGAACTAAAGTGGATATTTCCCTTCTTGCTTCCCGGTATCTCTCCTCGTCAAAGAAGTGGTTGATGAAGGCGCTTCTAATATCTGCACAACAAGTCAGGGATCCTGGTGGTACATGGTTCAGCCACCTCCTAGGGTCATGATGTGAGCTTTTATTTCACTTTCAAATTAACCCTATATTCCCACTTTACTCTCTCAAATAAGAGGTTCAGTGTAATACTTAGGGATCAAATCCACAGAGACTCTAATATTGCACAATAGATTTATTATCTTCGAATTAAGGCTAGATGAATTATAACAATAACAATAAAAGCGATCTTTAAGATTGATTTGGTTTGTGAAGATTAATTTAGGGCACTAGACTTAGGGAAAATTCTCAGGTAAGTTTTAATAATGCAGATTAACAGATTGCTAGGGTTTTATTAAATATCGTTCTAAATTTAAACCTTGGAGATTAGGAGATCACTCCCGTGCATCTCGGCTGAGCTTTAATCGATAGCAACACGATGGTGTCGATCGATGCTCATTCTAAACAGTACTAATTTCGTGGTTTAATATATTCTCTAAACTTCTAATTCAACTCTCATTTGTTAATAGTTATTTGGATTGTTTAAGATAGATTCCAGGTTATAATCATGCTCTTGCTTGCGCTATAAAACCCTGATTTCTAAGATTGAAGTGATCAAATTCAACTTAGCATTAAGTGCAACTTAAGCAAAGAACCAAGAAAATTACTCTAACAATTCTATAAAATTACCAATACATTACTACCATTGAATAACCTTAAATCTAACAAGGAACTACTCAGACATAGCAATAAAGAACATCATTAAATTATGAATAAATTGATAGAATAGAATGAGTAAAAAGATAAGGAGTTCAAGATATTCTATGTAATGATGATAAGACCTTTCTCTCCAATAGATGTAGCAATGTGTTCCAACTCTAAAACTCTGGTGTAACTTTGTGGCTGCTTAGTCTGAAGGGGAGAGAGAGGGCAGTCAGAAGCACACGAATTTTTACCTACCAGACTTGCAGAAGGAATCCGATCCAATGTATACCAAATCCCAAACCAAGCAAATAATTTCGGGATTAGTGTTGGAAATCAGCTTTGGTTCCTCCAAACTTTCTAAGCAAGTGTGATATAGTGGCAGGATGATCCACTTTCGTATCTCTAGTAATCTCTGCAAATAACCTTATAAGAATGGTGCTAAAGTGTGGTTAGTCAATAGTAAATTTTGATCATAGTCCTCTTCTTGACTCAATAAAACTTTTTTGAAAACCTATATAGATATAAATAACACTCAAAAACAATTAAATAACATTAACAAACTTCCCCCAGACTTAAATTACACTGTCCCCAGTATAACCTACCTCGGATTGGATATGAGAAAATAAATCATAAGTAAATAGTGTTAGAGAAAGTTGAATATTCCAACGCTGTTAAGTGCATCGATCGATGACAGTAGGTGAGCGTCGACCGATGGTAAACCATCATCAACGATTGAAGATGAACGTGTGGTGTCGATCGATGAGTAATTTGAGCTATCGGGATACCTTCATATATAGAATAGATATTGAATTAGGTAATAATATAAATAAAGTTAAAAAGTGGTTACGTTATGTTAGAACGCCATCGATCGATAGCAAAAAGTAGGCGTCGATCGATGAAAGGCAGTCAGACTGAATCGTGTGTGTCTACTCTCCATTTTGATCATCTCTCTCTAGGTTAGCTTTGTTAGACTCTCAAACACATGGTGAAAATAAGATCAAACAGTGATAAATAAATAAGTATTCGAAAGTAGAAATGCAACAAAAATAAATAAACATAAGTAATAGTCTGAAAAGGAGATGAAGTAAATGAGAAAGGAGTATCGAAAAGACTACTCCTCATCGGACGTATCCTGGTCCTCCTGCTGCTGTTGTGGTGCTGGATTTGATCTGGCTCGTGTCCTGGGGCGGCTGAAGCACTGGCATCGCGACATGGTCTCTAACCTGGCCCATATCGCTCGAACGAATCCACCATGACCCACTGGAAAGTACCATGGTCGTGTATGGGCAGCTCTTGAATCACGGGGAAGGCTGGAGGAAGTGGAGGCGGCTGTGCTGGCTCGCTAGTCCTGCTGCTGTGACCGGGTGTGCTGGGTTGGGACCTCCTATGCGGCGAACTCTGAGGGTGCAGTGTGAATGTGGCGCTCGGCTGGATGGAACGTGAGGCGCTGTAGATCATCAGAGAAGTCTGTCACATCTCACAGCGGTAATGGTATCATCCTCGGTCCCTTGTCATCCACAAAGGACCAAAAGCGTCCCTCTTTCAGCCACTGGGCCCTCGTCAGGTGACCCTCATCCATGAAGCGCAATCCTCTCTCCACCAAAACTCCCTCGAGACTGATTTCAAGAAAGGTGATTATCGGTGTCAGGAGGCTCCCTATCGTCTCCCTCTCTGCGCCAGAACCGTGGAATGGTTTGTCCTTCAAGGACGCCAGATGCTCCGCAAATATAGCTCCCATGTTAACCTGCTAATCGGTCTCTGGTAGAACAAAGAGCTCGTAATCGAGCCCAACTAATTCCCTGACGGAATAGTATAGATGCCAGCTCCTGAACCCGAACCTTTTTGGGCTCCATCTTGCACAACAAGGTGTTGGCAAGGACCTTCAGAAAGTAGCGCATGGTGGAGTGACGGATGTCCGTCTGAGTGGCTTAGCCCGAGTCAAAATGGCCTGTCCCGATGACGCCCCAGAAATTAGGCGGACCAGGAAAAGGAGCAACCACACAAGCACTGGTACCAATATCAAAGACGTAGATCTCGCACAGCTGTGGGATGGGGATCATGTATCGGATGTCTCCGATGAAGAAGGTCAGGGTGGCCTCATGTGCCACCTTCGCCCTAGGGCTCTTGTAGATCACCTGAGCTGTGGAGATGCACTGCCCCACCAGGCCTGGGTAGAGAGGATATGGCTTAGTAGCCATGGTGCCTAATCCGAGCTCCTGCACCATCTGTTTGAAGTCAGTGTAGAGCCCCAGTTTCTTCAAGGTTCGCTTGTCAGCAAACTTGGTTGGCTCGATGGTGACGCCTTGCCAGGCGTTGTAATAGAGACTGTCGAAGTCGTCCCACTCCTCACTCAGGCGACGTTGTGTGCATTACCTCGACGCCACAGCCATTCGAGGATGTGGATAGTCCTTGAATGTCACAAGGAGAGCCTCCTCTTCCTTGGGCCAAGGGTCTTGGAATGGAGGACACCGTGGTGGAGCATTGGGACCACCAACCTCGTAGTGTGCCTTAGTCCTTCCCTCGTACATCTGCATATAACGAAACAAATCACAAATCAGAATCGATGTCGAAGTGAAAGTAACAGCCGTCGATCGATGGAGTTGCATGGTCATCAATCGACACGACCTAATGGCCGTCGATCGATGTCGACTCATGAGAATTGAATGATTCTGTGTTGCGGATCAGTGTTCACAAGATCAAAAATAATCAACTCAAATCGTGCAAATCATGTATAAAAATGATGGATAGTCCATAATATAGTACTCCAGCACCCTAAATCGTTCTATATTCCGACTAAGGCCTCCAAAATTCAATTTTTGTTCAAACCCTAAAAAAAGTTCCCTAAACTAAGAGATTTGGAGAACATACCTTGAAGATTGAATGATATAAAGAGTTGAACAGGTAGAGAGTGTAGAAATCGTGTGGTTTAGGCTATAAAAACGAGCAAAATCAGCCAAAAATTCAGAGAGAAATCGGGTGTAAAAGTCGTGTGTGTGTTTTTGGCGGTTTGGAGAGAAGTGTTTTATGAATCGGGGTCGTGTCGAGTTAACCTACCCGACGCACGACCGTTGATTGATGGGAATATAGGGGCATCCATCGATGGTCTGGTTGGTGACTCCTTATTCAGTTTTGATTTTTTTAATTACATAAATAATAGGTAATTATTAAATATTTGTTAATTATTAATGTGTTACTGCTAATATATAAATTTTTCTTTTGGTTTTTGTATTTTTATCATTATATATATCTATATTATTATTATTACATTAGTAATTTACTGGGTCGCCTCCCACTCAGCACTTGTTTAAAGTCATTAGCTTGACGGGGAATGGACTTATCATATGGGATTAGGCATCTCTAGACGCGTGGTCTGCGTATGCGGAATTTCAGCTCTAGTCCAATAGTGTTTCACTCACTGCTCTTTCACTATGAAATCTTCTCCTTTAGGATTAAACTGGACAACTGTCCCATGAGGGGTAACTTCTTTGATGGTCAAGGGTCCGGACCAACGAGAACGTAATTTTCCGGGAAATAGGATTAGCCAAGAGTTGTACCGTAGCACTTGATCGTTTGGTTTGAAATGACGTGAAATAATTTTCTTGTCGTGATAGGCTTTCGTTCTCTCCTTATACAATTTCGAGTTCTCGTATGCGTGATATCAGATTTTGTCGAGCTCATTTAGTTGAACTAATCTCTTTTCTGCTGCGGATTGAGCATAAAAGTTTTTTTATGGCCCATTTGGCTTTATGCGCTAGCTCTACAGGGAGATGGCAGGATTTTACAGAGATTACGTGGAATGGGGTAGTTCCTAATGGAGTTTTAAACGCTGTTCGGTATGCCCAAAGTGCATCATCTAACTTCAAAGACCAATCTTTACGGGTTGATCCTACCATCTTTTCTAGGATTTCTTTGATCTGGCGGTTGGATACTTCTATTTGTCCGCTGGTCTGAGGGTGATAGGGTGTAGCTACTCGATGGTCGACTCCATGTTTCTTAAGCCGTTTTTCGAACACTTTGTTAATGAAGTGGGTACCTCCATCGCTTATTACGATTCGCGAGACTCCAAATCTGGGAAATATAATACTATTAAAGAGTTTAACGACTACGGCAGCATCGTTTTTCGGAGTTGCTATTGCTTCCACCCATTTAGAAACATATTGCTTCCACCCATTTAGAAATATAGTCTACAGCGACCAGTATGTATTTGTTTCCGTGCGAAGAAGGAAAAGAGCCCATGAAATCGATGCCCCGACAATCGAACACTTCAAATTCAAGTATTAAATTTTGTTCCATCTCGTTTTTCTTGCTGATTTTCCTCTTCTTTGGCAGGGTCGCATTTTGCTACGTAGGCTTGAGCATCTCGAAACATAGTGGGCCACCAAAAGCCTGCTTGTAAGATTTTTGACACTTTATTAAAACTAGAGAAATGTCCGGCGTGATCGGATTCATGAAAATGATAAAGAATTTACGGAGTTTCGCTTTCGGCAACACATTGTCTGCGTATACCATCAGAGCAGTGTTTGTAAAGATAAGGTTCATCCCAAAGGTATCTCTGGATTTCTATCAAAAAAATTTTATTATATCCTTTGAAGATTTTGGGTTCTACTTCGGCTGCAAGATAGTTTACTATATCTGCGTACCAAGGTCTATCGGTGGTGTTCAGTGCACACCCCCCCCCCCCCCTGACTTAAACTTCTAGCTCTGGGAGAATCATTATTTTGAATTGAAAGATTATAATTGACGTTTATATCGACTGGATGACAATTTCAGTGTCTTTCTCGAGTGTATCCTTGGTCGACGGTGTATGGGTAACATCGATCGATGTTCTACGGATGTTGTCGCTTGATAGGCTGAGAATAGAGTCGATTGAATCTAGTTCATGTGAAAAACTAACTTTGCCGACAAAAGTCGATTCTACTAAGTAGACATTTTCTGTGGCTAAGAAATCGTCTATAGGGATGTCGCATCTACTCTCATTCGTGACAAGTGATCTGAGACTCCGATTTCTACTCCTTTTTGTCTTTTACTTCTATATCAAATTCTTGGAGAAGAAGAATCTACCGTAAGAGCCTCGGCTTAGCGTCTTTTTTGTTCATTAAATATTTTAATGCGGCGTGCTCGGTCTGGACAACTACTTTTGAACCGACTAGATAGGAATGAAATTTTTTTGAAGGCGAATACTAAAGCTAGTAACTCTTTCTCCGTCGTCACATAGTTGTGTTTCGCATCATCGAGGTTCCTACTAGCGTTGTATATAGTGTGCAACGTTTTGTCATTTTTCTGCCCAAGCACAGCTCCTACAGCGAAGTCGCTGGCGTCGCACATAATCTCAAAATGCAAATTAAAATCCGGTGCTTGGACAATAGGGGCAGAAGAGTGCTGAATTGTCCCCGGCAACGGCACCAAATTTGATGAGGGGTTTTCGTTCACTTTCAAATTAACCCTATATTCCCACTATACTCTCTCAAATAAGAGGTTCAGTGTAGTACTTAGGGATCGAATCCCCAGAGACTCTAAGATTGCAGAATAGATTTATTATCTTTGAATTAAGGCTAGATGAATTATAACAATGACAATAAAAGCAATCTTTAAGATTGATTTGGTTTCTGAAAATTAATTTAGGGAACTAGACTTAGGGGAAATTCTCAGGTAGGTTTTAATAATGCATATTAATAGATTGCTAGGGTTTTATTAAATATCGTTCTGAATTTAAACCTTGGAGATTAGGAGATCACTCCCGCGCATCTCGGCTGAGCGTTAATCGATAGCAACACGATGGCGTCCATCGATGCTCATTCTAAACAGTACTAATTTTGTTGTTTAATATATTCTCTACACTTCTATTCAACTCTCGTTTGTTACTAGTTATTTAGATTGCTTAAGATAGATTCCAGGTTATAACCATGCTCTCACTTGCACTATAGAACCTAATTTCTAAGATAAAAGTGATCAAATTCAACTTAGCATTAAGTGCAACTTAAACAAAGAACCAAGAAGATTACCCCAACAATTCTATAAAATCACCAATACATTACTACCATTGAATAACCCTAAATGTAACAGAGAACTACTCAAAATAGCAATAAAGAACATCATTAAATTACGAATAAATTGCATAGAATAGAATGAGTAAAAAGATAATCAGTTCAAGATCTTCTCTGTTATGATGATAAGATTTTTTTCTCCAATAAATGTAGCAATGTGTTCCAACTATAAAACTCTGGTTTAACTTTGTGGCTGCTTAGTTTCAGAATAATAAGCTTTGGGTTTAACAAATATAGAAAACCCTAATAAATAGTCTAAATTCGGCTAGGGACTTGTCTTGCAATAATTGAGAATGTTGGGTAAAACATGTAGTTTGCCAATCTTTCTGCCGACTTCATCGTCGATCGATGCAAAGTGTGTGACATCGATCGATGGTCCATTCATAAATCTGGATCAGACTCTGGGTTTTACGGAGCAGTCCTAATTGCTCCAAAATAGTCCAAAAGCTCCAATTGCTTCCAATAAGTACCTAGACCTGTAAATGCTCTAAAACAATGCCAAATGCATATAAAAGACTCTAAATATACTATATATATTATAGGTGAAATAGGTAAAATCCACAGTATATCACGTGACCTTCTAGGGAGAAAGGAAAAAGTTTGTAGCTATTGAAATCGTCGTTCACCATGTCTTCTAGCATCTCGATGTGATCGTTCGGGTGTTCAGTGGGAAAATCACTGAACTGATTTTTACGCGCCATGATTAGGAAATCGATATCAAGTTTAGAGCTTCCATCACGGTTATCGGATAATCAAATCGCAGACCTATTTGAATAGGTTCTGCTAGGATTTAGGTATTCGAGCATTGGCAATTAATGATTTACCTCATTCTTTGGAGTTAGTGATTTGATTGGGGATTGCAGCTCCCTGATAATTAATTAGTTGGCTTGGTTCGTTGCTTTATTGTTCATTGGTTCTATCAAGACTACTTTCTTATTATCAGAATCATTAAAGGCGTACTTACCTGCTTCCGGCTGATCGGTATCGATGGATGGCAATGGAAGGGTGTCGCCCGAAAGCAGTGGACTAACATTGATTGATTCCAAATAAAATCCAGAATCCTATTCTCTCCTTTAATTACATGTGTCATAAGGTTTACGGAAAGAATAATTTAGAAAACAGTAGATTAAAAATCTAGAAAATATTCTAAACAAAATCTAATGGCAATAAGAAAGCGTCCCCGGCAACAGCGCCAAATTTGATGTGGTGTTTTTATTTCACTTTCAAATTAACCTTATATTCCCACTTTACACTCTCAATTAAGAGGTTCTGTGGAGTACTTAGGGATCAAATCCACAGAGACTCTAAGATTGCACAATATACTTATTGTTTTTTAATTAAAGCTAGATGAATTATAACAATAACAATAAAGCGATTTCAAGACTGATTTGGTGTGTGAGGATAAATGTAGAGATTAGACTTAGGCGAAATTCTCAGGTAGGTTTAGATAATGCAAACTAATAGATTGCTAGGGTTTTATTAAACATCATTCTGAATTCAAACCTTAGGGTTTAGGAGATCGCTCTCCTGCATCTCGGCTGAGCATTGATCGATGGCAGTAAGACGGCATCGATCGATGCTCATTCTAAACAGTATTGTTTTCGCGGTTTAATTTATTCTGTAAACTTCTAGTTCAACTCTCGTTTGTTACTAGTTATTTAGATTGTTTAAGATAGATTCCAGGTTATAACCAGGCTCTCACTTGCGCTTAGAACCCTAATTTCTAAGATTGAGGCGATCAAATTCAACTTAGCATTAAGAGAAACTTAAACAAAGAACCAAGAAGATTACCCTGAGAATTTCTATAAAATCAACAATAAATTACTACCATTGAATAAGCCTAAATCTAATAGAGAACTACTGAGACATAGAAAAAAAAACATGAATAAATTCTGAACAAATTGCATAGAATAAACTGAGTAAAAAGATAAGGACTTCAAGATCTTCTTTGTAATGATGATAAGATCTTTCTCTCCAATAGATGTATCAATGTGTTCCAACTCTAAAACTCTGGTGTAACTTTGTGGCTACTCAGCTTTCTCTGCTTCACAGCTTAGGGCTTAACAAAGATAGAAAACACTAATAAATAGTCTAAATTTCGGCCAGGGACTTTTCTTGCTATTAACAAAACTTTTGGGTAAAACTTGTAATTTCTAAATCTTTCTGCTGACTTCACCGTCGATCGATGCACATAGTGTGACGTCGATGGATGGTCTATTCATAAATCTGAATACGACTTTGATTTTCTGCTGGGCAATCCTAATTGCTCCAAAATAGTCCAAAAGCTCCAATTGCTTCCAATAAGTACTTAGACCTGTAAATACTCTAAAACAATCCAAAATACATAGAAAAGACTCTAAATATACTCTATATAACATACGTAAAACAGGTAAAATCCAAAGTATATCACGTGAGCACACAATAAACTCAATACAGTCGGGATTAAGCTAGGCAAATATATTAATAAGCAGTAAATAAACTATAGCAGATAATTGATTGATTGATAAGTAAACCATAATAATAAATCGCTAGATCTAGGGTTTCAGGCAAGTGTATTATAGATGATAGAAGCTAAGGGTATCAATCATAGAACTCGATATCTAATGTAAAAGACGACAAGCTCTCGCTGCGAGTCTAATCTATTGACTAAGTCCAATGTCTCAGATCTCGCTTGTTGACACAAAATGAACATCGATCAGTGGTCTCTTGAGTCAAGCTTTACTACCTAATTCGATAAGTTGACTAAATTAACTAAAACAACTCTCGTTTGTTTCTAGCAACCTAGCTCAACAGGATTAATTCTGGTAGTAGACCATGCTCTCGCTTGCGCCTAACTCTCCTATGATCGGGGTTCTAGGTATCTACTCTAGAACCCAATAAATAAATAAAATCTATTGATAGATCTAATAACCACCCTAACAAATCTATTGTTTGGTTAATCCATCAATACCATTAGTAAACCCTAAGCCTGGCAAGATATCTACTCGAACATGATTTTTGTCACACAAATCATAGAGGAATAGAATATATATAGAGTAGATATAAAATAGAAATCAAATAAAGAACCAAACGAATTCCAGGAGGACTCTGAAATAGTTCCTCCCTTCTCTCCTAACCCTAGAACAATAGATAGAATAAAGCTTGGTGCCTAAAAATTGGCATATAAACATATAAATAGGGTTTTAGGTCGTCCATGGGTATTTTGGTAATTTCTGATGGCTTCTAAGCTTAAGTCGGCCATAACACAAGTCAGGCCTGTCTTCTGGGATCACCGTCGATCGACACCAAGGCTGTGACGTCGATCGACACTCATTCATCTTCTCGACAGCTTCCTCTCACGAGGCAGACAGATCACGCTTCAGTAAATCGGGAATAACTTTAGATCTAACCGTCAGATTTACCTCAAATAGTTGGCATTGGAAAGCTAACTCAAAGCTCTATCGTCGTTCAAAACATCAGCTCACTCGCACTGTGGGAAGGTATCCACCCATAGCTAAAAATTTGACGCTTCTACATAGTTTTGCATTTCTAAAAGCTCCAGAATCACCAAAGTTCTCCAAAACGTACCTGAACCTGAAAATACGCTAAAACATACTCCAAACACATATAATAGACTCTAAATATGACTGATATCATGGCACAATAGTGGTAAATATCAGGCCCCATCAACTCCTCTAGACTTAACCTTTTGCTTGTCCTCAAGCAAACAAAGTCTGTGAAAGAGGTTTTGAAAAGCGGAAGCTCACATAATGTCTAAATATAACTTTCACCCTACTTTGTTGCAAACACATACTATCAATTCAATCAGAGAGAAACTTTATATACCCTATCCCCAACAAATTCCATTCTTCCAACAACTTAGCAAATACTAGCTTGACTAGACCCTCTTCTGATTTCACTTCTTTGCAAAAAATAAATATATATGCTTTACGTTGGGAGTATCGATCAAAGGACACATGGACTCTTACCACTGCAAGTACTGAGTACACATGTAGCCTTCTCTAGTCCTTTTCCTCTCTCTCTTCTCACTTCTCTCATTCAATTGTTTCCACGTCCGGAAAAATAACCTACTTCTTGAAAAATCTCTGAACACTATCTAGTTTTGCCTTGACATCTTCAATCTACTCCTTGCTCACAGCTGGAGCTGATTTTTTCTCTCAAAATCGGTGTTTTTGGTGCTACTGCTGGATGCCAGATTTTCAATCAATATTGTGGCTTCTTCAGGGCTTCTGGTGCTGAAGTTTCCGTCACTAGCTTTGTCTAAAGCCATCTGATATTGTATCAAATACCTCTGAAGAGATTTCTAAGAAGCTGCACTTCGTTGAACCCATGATGTGGAAAGTCTCTCTGGTATGACTTGAATCTGATCCACGAGTTTCTGAAAGATTCTAAAGGTTCTTGTGAAAAAGTAGCAATCTTGCTCCTCAAATCCTCCGCTCTTGCGTCATCAAAGAAGTTACGCAAGAAAGCGTTTTTTATGTCATTCCAACATGTCAGGGGTCTTGGTGGTAGTTGCTTAAGCCAATATGAAGCTTGTTCAGCAAGTGAGTACTTGAAGAGCTTACAGAAAAGATAGTCCTCAGGGACTCCATTGGCTTTAATAGCAGTCACTAGATCCTCAAATCACTCCAGATAATCAATAGGGTGCTCATGTCGCAACCCATGGTAAGGTGTCTGCGACACAAGTCCGAAGAAAGCAGGCTTGTTCTCAAAATCGTTTCTCTGAAAAGCTGGAGGACGAATGCCGGATCTGTTGGCGTAGAATTGGTCTGGACGGTTGTAGTTAGCCATCATTCGTTGAGCGGCTTGGGCGTTAGCTTCAGGTTGAGCTATTGCAGCTTTTGTTTCTGTAAGAGGGATTACAGCCCCCTGATCAACTATATTTTGACCTGCTGCATTACGCAGATGACCATTGAGGTCATGCAAGTCTCCATTCTCATTATAAACAACAATTATAGGCGCAACAATCTGAACTCGTCTGCTGTCGTTGATCGATGCGGGTGAGATGTTGTCGATCGATGCCAAGTAATCAATGTCGGTCGATGCTAGAGTTCTGATGTCGGTCGATGATATCCGTAAAGAAGTGTCGGTCAATGCTTAATGTATGTCGTAGATTGATGGTTGTCGTCTTTTTTTTTGTGGATCGTACGTTTGAGTTTATGCGGGTCTGAGAATAGTAACTCTTGTCTTTTATTTCTCGTAGAACTCTTTTGCATGCACCTGAAAGAAAAATAAAAATAAAAATCAGTAACTTGAAAGTAAAACAAACCTAGACTAAACCCTATAAATTAAATCTAAGGGTGATTAATGTTCCCCAGCACCGGCGCCAAATTTGACATGGTGGTGTTTATTATTCTAGCAGAGTATAAATATCCTAAAGAATTAACTATCAGATTAACCCTTAATCCTAACACAAAAAACAATATTCTTGCCAAGAGAGATCAGGCGTAGTACTTAGGGATCGAATCCACAGAGAATAATGGCAAACAATAGATTTTTATTCCTAAAGGTTAAGCTAGGTGATTATATATATATTGGTAACAAGTAATCATTCTAAGGAAATATTCCTTATTGGAGAGTATAGATGCAATAGGGAAATATGCTAATAATGTAAATATGAAAATAAGCTAATAATGTAAATATGGAAATATGCTGCTAAACTAACTACATGTAAATGTAATATGCTAGATCTAGGGTTTCAAACTTAATGTATTATAGGGAATAAGAAGCACAAATATGTAAAATTTCTAGAACTCAAATATTAACTATTCTGACCCTTTTAACTCGAACTCTTGTATGAGAGCAAAAGGAAAAACCATCGATCAACGGCTAAGGCCTGGTGTCGATCGATCGATTGACAGTGAAATCAGAACGAAGTGTGAACGAGATTTGATATGTTCACCAAGCTGATTATACCAGTTCTCGCTTTCGCCTAACAACCTAGTTCATTGGAGTCTATTCTGGCACAGAACTAACTCTCGTAGTCGTCCATGTCCTACTTTTGAGATCCTATTTAGCTACTCTAGAATGCAAGCATTAAGCACAACTCAATCGATGGATATTAACTTAACCTAGAAATCCTACTTTTGGGCTAATTCAATGATTGCTATCATTCACCCCTAAATCTAGTTGATAACTAACTACTCATACTTAACCAAAGTAAGAATAATAATCTGAATATAATGCATAGATAAACCACTTGGGTTCCAATACAATTCTCCCTAAGGAGTTATGAATCTTCTCCCTAAATATACTAAAGAAGCTCGCACCGTACGTCTCTGTACGTCTGCTTATATCTTTCTGGTGTCATACATAAAGTATAAATATAAAACCCGAAAAATCTACGTCAAAACTCGTCTAGGGGTAAACTTGTAATCTTGTGTCTTGTCTCTAACTTGAACTTGAAATTAGTTGTCTGCGAATTGGTCATCGATCGATGGCAAGTGATCAGCATCGATCGATCTTGGTAATGTAACATCGGTCGATGTCAAGATAGTGCCGTCGATCGATGACAATCTTATACTTCGACTCTCTCAATGATCAGCTAAGGATTATTCTCCTTTAAATACTCCAAAAGCTCAAAGTATCTCCATATATCTCCAAAACGTACCTGGACCTGTAAAGACCTTAAAACATAGCCTATACACACATAATAGACCCTAAATAGAGTCCATAACATGGCCTACAACTGGTAATAAATAGGCTATATCAAGCAGCCCCCAAGACAGCAATTTGCGTGTGGAAAATTCCATCTCACTCGGCACTTCTCATCCGCATAGATTGACACCAAGCAAGGAGCATCGATCGTAGGTGAAGCCTATAGAATCAGTGGCTTCGTGTGAACCGACTAACATCGATCGACATAGAACTCATAACATCAATCGACGCTATGACCAATGCATCGATCGACATTCTGACCTCAACATCAATCGACAGATGAGGAAACCAGTTCGACTGCTGAACCTCAATGCAAGTCTGATTGTGCCTCCAACAGTGGCAGTCTCAGAACATAATACAGACACGTCTAAAGCTATGGGTCTTGATAGAGAAGATGAGGGACACTCAAAGAGGAGGCAAAATATCACCAAACACCAACGCATAGAAGCCAATGAAAATGAGATGGGTAGCTTTGCTAAAAGAGTTTTTAGAGTTCCCCTAGATATTTCTTTTGATGAATTTTAATATACTCACAGATTATGGATGTTTTTCAGGGAAACAAGGGACACAGATGATGATATAGAGATAATGTTCAATCATCTCAAAGAGAAGATGAAGCAGAGGACTTGCCTGAAAAAGAAAAGTGCTCTTGGAAAGTTCACAGTCCCATGCTTCATCAAAGGCCACGAATATCCGAATTCCCTCTTTGATACTGGATCATCAGTGAGCATTATGCCAAAATCTATGGCAGAGGAGCTGAACCTAAGAGTGGAACCCTCAAACGATTCGTTCACATTTGTAGACTGCTCAAGAGTGAACTCAAGAGGGATGGTAAAAGATGTTCTAGTGCATATCAACAACACCTTAGTCCCAGTAGACTTCCATGTGATGGACATCAGGATAGACTGGAACTCTTCGCTACTACTCGGTAGAGCATTCATGGCCATTGTGGGAGCTATCTGCAATATGAAGTTAAACACGTTGTATCTATCTCTAATTGATCAGAATATTTTTTATGAACCTGTCAAGAATAAGAGCAAGGCTACTCTGATTGAATTATGTGATGATGCAGAGCTTGTGGCTACATGCTTCTGTGATTATGAGTCCCATGAGAAATCAGAAGAGGCAGCATCGATCAAAACCCAAGCACACCATCGATCGACATTTTTTCCATTCAAAAATTGATCGACATCAAGGCCTCATTATCGATCGATACCCACCCTTCATAACCAATCAACACCTACCACACAGATCTTGACTACAACACAGCCAACCTCGAGTACGAAGAAGGTTACAGAGAAGAAGAAATAATTGAATACTTAGGGATTGCTATGGACGAGGCTGATGTTTTTCATATTTCCCATCAACTCATGAACTCGACATCGATTGATGGTAACCATTCACCATCGATCGATACTGGCAGTAACTTAAGGACCGAATTAGATTCAGCAGCAGAAAGCGAAAGGGAATATGGTTATCTACGACCAGATGAGTTTGGTATTATTAGAGATCCAGATGGTCACGCACGAGCTATGGATGGCAGAATTGTACATGTCATGAAAGAAGATGTGGCGGATATACTTGCGATGGCTAATGGAGCTGGAAATATTTTCGGCCAACAGCCGGATACTCAAGCATTGATCGACGGTCTTCATTTACCATCGATCGACACCCACCAGGCATACCAAGGATGAAGTGAAGCTTACGAAGTATAAGATTCAGATTACAAGGAGGAAGAGATGATTTAGTCCCGCAGTCTAGCACTAGAAGAAGCTGGCTGGGTAATGAATGCGAAAGCAAATAATATAGAATCGATCAATGGCATATCTTGGCCATCGAATGACATCAAATGCAAACCAGAATCAGAGAAAAGAACTGAAGATGCAGATAATGGTTATCTCAGACCAGATGAGTTTTGAATTTTCAGAGACCTAGAAGGAGGTGCACGAGATCTTTATGGCAAGATTCTAAACATACCAAAAAAGGATGTGGCAGATGCCCTTGTTATGGTACTGGATCAAGAGCTCTATCTGCACAACAGCCATTGATCGACGCTCGCATATATGCATCGATCGAAAAAGAGGAACAAAAGAACGTGCCGATCAACAATTATCAATACACTCAAAAACATCAAAAATCGATCAACGCCAAAAGACATGCATCGATCGACACCATTCCAGGGGTGAACCAGTTTTGTACCTCTGATCCTTTTAGTTCGTGAAGTCCACATTTAGCCGATTGAATAAACCCACTATTGATAGACGGTAGCGTAGAGTTTGGACAAAGATCTTATGATGCTAATGGCAGAAGAATTTTCCATTGGGAGAAGAAAGATGAGTATGGCATCTACAGAGATGAGAACAACAATGCATGAGCTACAAATGGAAGCGTTGTGAATGTGCAAGAAGAAGATATCAGGGCAGTTCTAGAAACAGCTACTATGTTTGAGCTGAACTACATATGTTTACCATAACATGCATCAAAGATCGGTATGTCTATGAAGAGGCAAGAAACATACAGTAGAGCAGAGATTGAAGATATCATGCATGAGATCTAAAAAGCTCAAGAGATGTCACTGGATTATTTCTACAAGAGGCTTGATGATGTCTACTATCCTATAGACAAGTGCCTCATCGGTTTGACTACACGCATGGATGAGATGAAGCAAGATTTGGACACTATTCAAGGACAGCGTGCGAGTGGAGAAAACAAAGTGACATCGATTGATGGCAGCATCATGCCATCGATCGATGCTCAGATCGACAAATAGAAGTCTGCGGCAAAAGAGCAATTAGAAGACAGATTATATGAGATTGCTTTTTCTTATAGCTTGATGAAGGAAAATATTTCTCAGAAATTGGAGGATATATCAGAAACTACAGCTGCCAGACTTAGAATGCTACAACGCAATATTAAGAATCTACAAAGAAGAATGTTTTCATTGGAGGTTTCTAAGGAGATCAAGAAAAATGTGAAAGCCAGAGGAGATGAAGCAATGAGAAGCTTCGTCTGTACATGGTTTCAGAAGAGCAAAGAAGATGTAGACGCTTGTTTTCCAAGTGTTGATCCACCTCCATTCTACTCAGAAAGTTCAAAACGTTAAGCTTAAGACTATAACCAAGCGCTGAGTGGTATGCAACCCACTGTTTAGTAAGTTTTTATTTAATTTTTACTTATAGCACTCTTTAATTCGAGTTTTACTTCGTTTCTACAAATTATTTAAACCACCATCGATCGACACCATAGAGGCACCATCGGTCGACATTGGATCGCGACCATCGATCGACCAAACCCGCCTACCATCGATCAACGTTCTCTTACAGAGAGAGGTATCGATATTTCTACTTAACTTATTTACTTATGATTTGATTTTTTCCTAACCAATCTAGGCGGATTACACTGGGGACAGTGTAATTTAAGTCTGGGGGAGGTTCGCTAATGTTATCTATCTGTTTTTGAGTTTTATTTATATATATATATATATATATTTATATAAGATTTTCAAAAAGTTTTATTGAGTCAAGAAAGGGACTATGATCAAGATTTATTATTGACTAACCAGACTTTAGCACCATTCTTAGAAGGTTGTTTGCACGGATTACTAGAGATACAAAAGTGGATCATCATGCCACTATATCAAACTTGCTTAGAAAGTTTGAAGGAATCGAAGCTGATTTCCAACACTAATGCTGACATAATCTGCTTGCTTTGGGATTTGTTATACACTGGATCAGATTCATTTTGCAAGTTTGGAAGGTAAAAGTCTGTGTGCTTCTGATTCCCCACTCTATCCCTTTCAGATAAAAAGGATCGAACAGGATTTGGTGGCTACAACCATTAAAGCTTGATTCATATGATTGTAGGAAGAGATAAAGGTCAAAAAGAAGTGAACCTAATCTGGTGACAAAAACAATTAGGGCTTGATTCATGGAAACCTGTCCAAATATCTCAGTCAATTAAAAAAATAAAACGATACCCTCAAAAGAAGGGAGACATTGAATGAGAAGAAGTGAGAAGAGAGAGAGGAAAGGAATCAGAGAAGACAACATGTCTGTTCAAATACTTGCAGAGGTAAGAGTCCATATTTCCTTTGATTGATACTCCCAAGGTCAAGTCTGCACTTTTATTTTATGCAAAGAAATGAAACTAGTAGAGGGGCGAGTCAGAGTAGTACTCGCTAAGTTAATGGTAGAATGGAGTTGGTTGCGATACTAGGATAAGGCATATCAAGTTTCTCTGTGATTGACTTGGGAGGATGTGGTTGCAAACAAAGTAGGGTGACAGTTACACTTAGACATTATGTGAGTCTTCGCTTTTCAAAACCTCTTTCACAGGCTTGTTTGTTTGAGGACAAGAAAAATGTTAAGTCTGGGGGAGTTGATATAGCCTATTTATTACCAGCTTTAGGCCATTTTATAGGCTCTATTTGGGGTCTATTATGTGTGTCTAGGCCATGTTTTGAGGTATTTACAGGTCCATGTACGTTTTGGAGATATATAGACATACTTAGGGTTTTTCGGGCATTTAGAAGAGAATAATTTGTAGCTGATTAATGAGACAGTCAAAGTACAAGATAGTCGTTGATCGACGACACAACCTTGTCATCGACCGATGGTACAAGACCAAGATTGATATGCTGATCACATGACATCAATTGATGACAAATTCGCAGACAGCCAATTCCAAGACCAAGTTAGAAACAAGACATAATATTACAAGATTACCACTGGATGAGTTTTGACCTAGATTTTAGGGTTTTATATATATACTTTATGTATTACACCGAAAAGGAGAGAAGCAAGGGGTGTGTGTGTGCAAGGGTGCACAAGCATTATAATATAGTTTTTGATTTTTTTATAGAAAAGATTCATAACTACTTAGGAAGACTTGTATTGGAATCCCAGTATATTATATATGCATTATATTCAGATTATTATTCTTAC
This sequence comes from Moricandia moricandioides, assembly GCA_905132885.1. Lineage (NCBI taxonomy): Eukaryota > Viridiplantae > Streptophyta > Magnoliopsida > Brassicales > Brassicaceae > Moricandia > Moricandia moricandioides. Next base: position 54,215 of record CAJHQQ010000340.1, on the reverse strand, counting down.
TCTAATTATGTCTAAGTAGTTATCAACTGGATTTAGGGTTGAATGATAGCAATCATGGATTAGCCCAAAGGTAGGATTGCTAGGTTAAATTTAATATCCATCAATTGAGTTGAGCTTAATGCTTGCATTCTAGAGTAACTAACTAGGATCTCGAAAGTAGGACATGGACGACTACAAGAGTAGGTGATGTGCCAGAATAGACTCTATTGAACTAGGTTGTTAGGCGCATGCGAGAGCTGGTCTAATTAGCTTGGTGAACATATCAAATCTCGTTTACACTTCCTTATGATTTCACCGTCGATCGACATCAGGCCTTAGCCGTCGATTAACGGTCTTTCCTTTTGCTCGCATACGAGAGTTGGAGCTAAAAGGGTCAGAATAGTTAATCTTTGAGTTGTAGAATATTTACATTTTCATGCTTCATATTCCTTATAATCCATTAGGCTTGAAACCCTAAATCTAGCAAATTTGCATCTGCATCTAGTTAGTTTAGTAGCATATTTCCATATTCACGTTATTAGCATATTTCCATATTTACGTTATTAGCATATTTCCATATTGCATCTACACCTTCTAATAAAGAATATTTCTTTGAATTGATTAAATACTACTGATATATATATATACCTAGCTTAATCTTTAGAAATAAGAAATCTATTGTGTGTCATTGCTCTTTGTGGATTTGATCCCTAAGTACTACACCTGATCTCTTTTGGCAAGAGTATTGTTTTGTGTGTTAGGATTAAGGGTTAGTTTGACAGTTAATTGTTTAGGATGTTTATACCATTCTAGAACAATAAACACACTGTGTCATATACCTTCACGAGTCCTACTGGATATATCAGCTAAAACGAGGGTTATCCTTGTGGGTTTGAACTTATTGAACCCGTGGAAAATTTCTATGGAATAAGGCATTAGATTTAACCTAAGTCACAGAGAGATCTCTGGAATTTTTCATTGTGTATGTTTCAATCTAGAACAAAACTGCCAGGGTCCGAGAGTTTAACAATAGTTTCTCCTCGGATAATAGAACTTAGTTCCTCATAAACCATCATATCATTGTGCTCATTTTTTTTGAAAACCTAGCGACATCGCATCTTTGACTTAATTTTCTATTGACGGTGAAATCTTCATGGCATCTCTAAGTGGCATTTCCATGATTACTTTATTGAATGCTTTCTTGCATATGGCTCTATCTAGTTCTCGCTTTGCTTTCGTTTTATTTGGGGAAAAAGGGGTTATAGCTTGGTAGACTCTGGTTTTCACTAGTTTGACAGCTTTTGACAATTCCGGATCGGGAGGGTTAGGCCATCGATCAACGTTCATTTTAGGATGTTGAGCGATTTTTTTATCAACTCGGAATTTGGTGTCATCACTTAAGTTGCGATTCTTATAATCCTTCAGCTTGGTCAGATTCCTCTGCTTCTTGAAAAGTGTCATCTTCAGTCTCAAGTGATATTGGTTTCGGGTATTCTTCCCCGTCTTGCGTGACTTACACGAATTCTTCCATTGTAATGCCTTCTTCGTCCTTTGGATACGTTGTTTTCCGCTTCTCAACATAATGGCGTTGGTTTGGCGTCTAGGGTTAGTGTCCGTCCTTCCAGGCAGAAATCATTCTTCTCTCCTTATAGATGCAGCGTTGTGCGTGACTTGGAGGTCAATTCTCTTGATTTGTTCACTCAGGGTTCGAATTTCTCCATTAATTTTTAGTATATTAGATATAATTTCTCGTTGACATCAGCGGCAACCTTACGATTCCCTCTAAAAACTTGATTCATTTTTGAGTTTGACTCCTTTCTCGCATCTTTACAGTTAAGTCATAGTTGCTGATGAAGCTACCACTATTAAGTGGACTGGCTGGTCCTCGAAACTCATCTCATCTTTGAATTATTGTTTGGGAGGGTTTATGTATTTTCGACATAAGCCTGAGATCAATCCCATCTACCTAGAAGAGCAGCTACTGATGCCACATCTGTTTTAACCTCAAATTAAGTGTATCTCCTCTGTGGACATTATTTGTTCAATCTCTTAAGTGTTAAATCTCTCGAAGGTTTTTCTTAAGACTATGTTTTTGATTAACCTTTTGGCATCTTCCGGTTTCTAGTAATGAAATTTCCTTCGCTGGCAGTGTCGATCGTAGTTTGATAATTTAATATCAACCCTATATAGAAGGTGTTGGCGAGTTAGGGTTTTGAGAAGCCATGATGTGGACATTCTTGATGGTACTCTTTAAACCTTGCCCAAGCGTTTTTGAAAGGTTCGTGAATCCCTTGAGTGAAAGTAGATAATTTTCTTTTTCTTCCCAGTATCTTCTTTCGTCTATGAAGTGGTTGATGAAGGAGCTCCTAACATCTTTCCAGCAAGTCAGGGATCCTGGAGCTAATTGATCCAACCACCTCCTCGCATCTCCCTCGAGGGAGACATGAAAAAGTGTGCAGAGGTTATGATCGTCATACACCAAGTCTTCGAACTTCTCTATGTTATTGTTTGAGTGCTCAGTAGAGAGACATTGGAAGGATCCTGACGTACAAGGATGAGGAAATCGAGATCAAGTTCTAAACCCTTCATACCAAAACTTTTTGGTACTCTTATTGCAGACCTTTTGGAATTGGTCCTGCTAGGATTTAAGAAATCTTGGATTGGCAATTTGTGTTTTATCTCATTTAAAAATTTTGTGATTTGGTTTGGGATTCAATTATCCTTATAAATGAGTTCGTTTATTTCGTTGCATGCATGACCCTTTGGATCTTCTAGGACTAATTCCTTATTAGTTTTATCAATAAGGGGGACTTACCTGCTTTTGGCTGATCGCTGTCGATCGATGCTTATGGAAGGGTATCACCCGACGGTTATGGACTTCCATCGATGTTTGTCGTCCAGAGTCAGTATTCTCTTCCAAAGGTACCTGTGTCACCAGGAAAAGGAAAATAATTTAAATAGCAACAGGAAAATAAAAGTCTATACTATATTCTAAACTAAATCTAATGGTAACATGAAAGAGTCCCCGGTAACTGCGGCAAATTTGATATGTGCTCAAATTACCCTCGAGCTACTGGTTACTCTGTCAAATACGAGGTTCAACTGTAGTACTTAGGGATAGAAATCACAGAGACTCTAAGATTATACAATAGATTTATTGTTTTTTTAATAAAGCTAGACCAAGATTAATAAGCAGTAAAGTGATTGCAAGATTAGTTTGTGGGTTTATTCGATATGGAAATAAATTAGAGTTAGGGAATTAGTAAGTATGATGAAGATGTAACTAAGTAATTAACCAGGGGGTTATTTTTAATCTAGTTATGAACTGAAACTCAGGTAAACCATTGTTAATCCTTATGGGAGAGTCGGTCAATTGTTATGATGTACCGTCGATTGATGCTACTTCTAACATATTCAGCGACATGGTTTGATAAGTTCTCTAACCTATTAGATCAACTCTCATATGAATCTAGTAGTTTAGATCATCCAAATTTCTGTTCAGGTAATTGACCAAGCTTTTGCTTGTGCCAATCAATCCTAAGATCTAGGTTTAAGTTGATCAATCTTAATCCTAGCACTAAAAACAATCTAGATAAAGAACTAGTCAAATATCCCTAATATCAATACAACATTACCAATTCATAGACTACATCGATCGATGGGGAATAATAAAAGCAATTTCCGACTTATGGTTTTCAGGAGAGCTTCTTCGAAGCTCCAAAATGATCCAAAGCTCCAAGTTCGTCGAATAATTACCTAGACATGTAAATACTAAAAAACAACTCCAAATTCATATAAAAGACCATAAAAGCATATATATATATATATATATATATATATATATATATAGCAGGAGGGTTTTTATGTATTTCAATGCAAACTCTATCAAATTAGCCCTATGAACTCCTCTTCCCAAGAGAGGTCAAATTGTAGTATTTACGTATTGAATCCACAAGGAGCATGGGCATACAATAAACTAAATAGAGTCACGATTAAGCTAGGCAAATATATTAATAAGCAGTAAATAAACGATAGCACATAATTGATTGATTGGTAAGTAAACAATAATAATAAATAGCTAGATCTAGGGTTTCAGGCAAGTGGATTATAGAGGATAGAAGCTAAGGGTATTAATCATAAAACTCGATATCTAATGTAAAACACGACCAGCTCTCGCTGCAAGTCTAATCTATTGACTAAGTTCGATGTCTCAGCTCTCGCTTGTTGACACGGAATGACCGTCGATCGATGGCAATGATCCTGCGTCAATCGATGGTCTCTTGAGTTGAGATTTATGAAATAATATGATAAATTCACTAAATTAACTAAATCAAATCTCGTTTGTTTCTAGCAAACTAGCTCAACATGATTAATTATGGTAGTACACCATGCTCTCGCTTACGCCTAACTATCCTATGATCAGTGTTCTAGTTAGCTACTCTAGAACACAAGAAATAAACACAATTCTATTGACAGATCTAATAATCACCCTAGAAATTCTATTGTTTGGCTAATCCATCAATACCATTCATAAACCCTAAACCTAACAAGAAATCTACTCAGGCCTGATCTTTGTCACAGATTTCATAGATGAATAGAATAGATATAATATAAAACAAAAGGAGTTCTACGAAGACTTTGAAGGAGTTCCTCCATTCTCCCCTAACCTTATAACAATGAATAAAAGAAAGCTTTCTAAAATTTCAAGCATAGCCGCCAACAATGGCTTAGAAAACATAGAAATAGGGTTTTAGGTCGTCCATGGGTATTTTGGTAACTTCTGATGGCTTTGGGCTTAAGTCGGCCGTAAAACAAGTTGGGCCTGTCTTCTGGGATCACCGTCGGTCGACACAAGGTCTGTGCCGTCGATCGACACAAGGTCTGTGCCGTCGATTGACACAAGGTCTGTGCCGTCGATCGACACTCATTCATCTTCTCGATATCTTCCTCTCGCGAGGCAGACAAACCTTTCTTCAGTAAATCAGACATAACTTTATATTTAACCGTCATATGGACCTCAAACCGGTGGCATTGGACAGATAACTCAAATATATATCCTATGTTACATAATAAGCTTAATCTCATCGTGGGAAGGTCTCCATCCATATCTAAACATATGACGCATCTGAGCAGTTCTGCATCTCTAAAAGCTCCATAATAACCAAAGTTCTTCAGAACGTACCTGAACCTGAAAATACTCTAAAACATATTCCAAACACATATAATAGACTCTAAATAGGGCTGATATCATGGAACAATAGTTGCAAATATCAGGCCCTATCAACTCCCCCAGACTTAACATTTTGCTTGTCCTCAAGCAAACAATCCTGTGAAACAAGTTTTGAAATCGAAGACTCACATAATGTCTAAGTATAGTTGTTACCCTACTTTTTTTTTGCAACCACATCCTATCAAGTCAATCACGGTGAAATTTTATATACCCTATCCTAGTATAGCAACAAATTACATTCTACCAACAACTTAGCAAATAGTAGCTTGACTCGCCCCTCTACTGATTTCATTTCTTTGCATAAAATATATGTGTATGCTTTACCTTGGGAGTATCGATCAAAGGACACATAGACTATTACCCCTGCAAGTATCTGAGAACATAGGTAGTCTTCTCTGAGCCCTTTCCTCTCTCTTCTCACTTCTCTTAGTCAATGTCTCCCTTCTTTTGAGGGGATCATTTTATTTTTTTAGTTGACTGAGATATTTGGACAGGTTTCCATGAATCACGCCCTAATGGTTTTTGCCACCAGATCATGTTTACTTCTTTTTGACCTTTATCTCTTTCTAGAATCATATGAATCAAAATTTAATGGTTGTAGCCACCAAATCTGTTAGACTCCTTTTTAATCTAAAGGGGAGATAGAGGGGAATAAGAAGCACACTGACTTTTACCTTCCAGACTTGCAGAAGGAATCCGATCCAGTGTATACCAAGCCCCAAAGCAAGCAAATAATGTCAGGATTAGTATTGGAAATCAGCTTCGGTACCTTCAAACTTTCTAAGCAAGTGTGATATAGTGGTAGTATGATCCACTTTGGTATCTCTAGTAATCTCTGCAAACAACCTTCTTAGAATGGTACTAAAGTGTGGTTAGTCAATAATAAATCTGTATCTTAGTCTCCTTCTTCACTCAATAAAACTTGTTGACAAACTTATATTTATATATATATAGTAAATGAGACTCAAAACAAATCAAATAGCATCAGCGAACCTCCCCCAAACTTAAAATACACTATTCCCATTGTAATCCAACCCTGATTGGTTAGGAAAATCCAAATCATAAGTAAATAGCTTAAGAGAGACACTCGGTACCAGACACTGTAAAAGAGTATCCATCGATGTCACGATGTTGATGTCAACCGATGGTCTTGTTTTATGGTCGAGCGATGTTCATTCTTCAAAATCGATCGATGGTACACTTGTAAGTTTCTACTCCTGTTTTTTTATTGAATAATTATAGAAAATAAAACTCAAAATAGAACCCAATATCAGTAAACCTCCTCCAGACTTAAACAACACTATCACTAGTGTTATACAGTCTGATATTGGTGAAGAAAATAAATCATAAGGACCAAATTTAACAAGAAAAAATGTTATACCTACTTGCTCATGGTGACAGTCGATCGACACAGTTAAGTGGCGAGCGATCGAGGCTCGGTTTGATCCGTCAATCGATAGTGATCAATTGCCAATCGATGCTCTGCGCAGACTATCTTCCTCGGATCCTTTTCTAAACTAAAATAAATAAATACGAAAATTAATAAGAAATGAAAAATAAAATCTAATTAAAACTTACTAAACAGTTGGTTGTCTCCCACTCAACGCTTGTTTTTAGTCTTTAGCTTGACGTTTTGGAGTTCTGATTCAGTTTTGATGAGATTGGGAACTTGCTCCAAAACAATTCCCATTGTCCAATATGTTCAGCTTCATCACTCTTTTTGTGAAAGCCTCCATTGACTCTTCTCCTTTGTCTATCATTTCAGCAATAAGAAGTGCTTGAAGCTTTGCAAATGGCTGAAAGAAGCATCTGCTGCGCACTCTGTATTTCCTGACACCATCTGAGAAGTGGGGAATTAATGATAACCGACGACCTTCCTTGATCCTTTTTCTCTTCTTCCAATTCCTCCTCTTCTTTCCCCCATACTTGTCTGATCTTGTGGTGCCTCCATCAAAAAGATTACAAAACACTTCAAACTGATTCTGCTCTGATCCGTGATGAGTGTCTATCGACGGTCTAGTGTTAATGTCGATCAATGCTCCAATGGTGGCGTTGATCGATTTTGTAGTTCTGGTGTCGATCGATACTGCTTCTGATGGTCCTTTGTCGAATTTTCTCGTAAATCTCAACCGTGGTTGAGAAACTATTGCATGCTGACGATCATGAAATACCCCATTGTAGGAATCTAAATGCACACTTCTATTTGGTGGGATAGGACATTCAACTTCAAATACAACGCATGGAACCACAATCTTCACATGATCATGTATCCTCTTCACTCTTTTATAAAAGCCATCAGCTTATTATGTGCAGATAGGTCGTCTCTGATGTTTAGGGACATCAAGATGTGAGGTCTTGGACACGTGCATTCTCTCCTCAACCGGTCCTGGTTCAATCATGTAACCTGGCTGTTCATCAAACAATGAATGTCGATCGATTTCGGATGGGCAGTGTCAATCGATAGTATCCGGTGGGTGTTGATCGATATCATTTGATGGGGCCCGATTGATGTTAGCTTTTGGTGAAGTCTTTAGATCTTTTCCCGAAGTGTGATTATCGTCAAATCAAGCTTCATCCAAGTCCTGATCCATATCTTCAAGATTTTCCTCCAGCTCTAAGAAGTCTTCCATATTGACTTTCCTACTCAAATCCATATACCCAAGTTGTTCTCTATCCTTTACCTCCAAAAGATCACCCATGGTGATTTCTCTATCTACATCTGGAGCATGATAACAACTTGACACATCGGTGGTCTCTAGTGTCGACTCTGCAATCTCATGAGGACAACACGATCTTTCGAGGGTTTCGATAGATGTCGATCGACAATAAGATTTTGTGTTGATCAGTGTGGGGGTGGTGGTGTTGATCGATGTTGAGGTCATGGTGGCGATCGACGCTGAGGTCATAGTGTCGATCGATGCTGGGGTCGAATTACTAATATCAACTTCTTCTGCTCTGCTCGGCTCAGATCCATGTTGTTCATCACATTTTCGCGTAACCTCATTTGTTTCTTGAAACTGATTATCTGGCTTCTTAGCGTGAGTGTTCAAACTTCACATTCTCCATCAGTTTCACTATAAGGAACACCCAACATCTGACTGAATTTAAACATCAGCTCCTTCTCCCGGCCTTTAACCATCATGTCCCGCATATCATCAAACTTCTTTAGTCGAGCTGCTGCAGCATCAATGAGAAATTTGTTGAGGAAAGTGCTTTTAATGTCCTCCCAACATGTTTTAGAGATCTTGGCTGTAGTTTACTAAACCATCAAAATGCATCTCCAGATATAGAATATGGGAAGATCTTGCAGAGAATGTGGTATTCAGACACTTCATTCTGCTCGCTCCTTGAGACTAGATCCACAAGTTCTTCGATGTGTTCCTTCGGATCTTCATGAGGCAAACCCTGAAAAGATTTATTATCTTCCCAATCGTACCATTCATGGCTCATCTGGAAGTTATTTATCTCAGCAACACCAATGACATCCGGGATCATATCACCATGGGCATTAATCAATTGTCCTATATTGTTGCGAGGACGACCTTCTTCGTCTCGTAAGATCCCATTCTCATCAGCCTTAATTATAAGAACTTCAATTTCCTTTGTCATCTCGCAAGTGGTGTCGATCGATGCTGTGGTCTTAACGTTGACCAACGTTGAATTCTTAGTTTCGATCGATGCTGAAGTTGGATCACCAATATCAGCTTCTTCTACTCTTCTCAGCTCTCCATATCCATCTTCTTCTTCTTCCTCTACCATATATCTCAGCATGGATTCCATCTCGATCTTCATATTTGCTTCAGTATCATAGAGAAAGTTGGTGAGGAAGGCGTTTGTGATGTAATTCCAGGTAGTGAGAGATCCTGGTGGTAACCTCTTGTACCAACATGTTGCTTCTCCAGCAAGAAAGTATAGGACTCTATTGAACTTAATGGTCGACGCTAACTCAACGAATGATACAAGGTGGTTACTGGAACATTAATGAGGAAGACCATGAAAAGGATGCAGACCCACAAGAGAGAGATATGTAAGATTCAGCGCAAAGACATTCATCTGTGGTGCAGAACAACGCATCGCAAACCTTTTGGTGTAGAAATCTTAAGGCCTGTTGTAGTCTCTAAGTGACTTTTGTCATTCAATCCCAGAACTCACAGTAACAGCAGTAGCATCAGGGATTGCAGTCCCCTGTGCATGAATCAATTTCCATGCACTGTTGCGCGCACAACCTCTTTCGTCCTGTAAGATGCCATTCTTGTCAACACTCAGTATGAGTACTTCAACCTTCTCTATCTTCTCTCAAGCAGTGTCGATCGACGAAGAGTTGTTAGTGTCGATCGATGTTGTGATGTTATTATCGGCCGACGGTGAAGTATTGGTGTTGATCGATGATCGCTTCTCTTTGCTAGTGATCACTGCTTGGAGGGTGTTGACTGCCCTCGTAAACTTATAGATCGTGCGCGAATCAGCAGGTTCCGTTTTTGAAGAACCCAAAAATACTCTCCTCATTGCCTCCTGGTACTAGTATGTACCTGAAACACAAGAAAAAAATTTATGTAAGTAAACTAATATAGAAAAATACCTAGACTAAATCAAACAAATTGAGTCTAATGGCGAATCCTTGCTCCCGGGCAATGGTGCCAAATTTGACAGGAGGTTTTTACGTATTTCAATGCAAACTCTATCAAATTGACCCTACAAACTACTCTTGCCAAGAGAGGTCAAATTGTAGTATTTAGGGATCGAATCAACAGGGAGCGTGGGCACACAATAAACTCAATACAGTCGCGATTAAGCTAGAGAAATAGATTAATAAGCAGTAAATAAACAATAGCAGATAATTGATTAATTGGTAATTAAACAATAATAATAAATAGCTAGAACTAAGATTTCAGACAAGTGGATTAGGGAGGATAGAAGCTAAGAGTATTAATCATAGGACTCGATATCTAATGTAAAATACGACCATCTCTCGCTGCGAGTCTAATCTATTGACTAAGTCCATATTCTCAGCTCCCGCTTGATAACACTGAATGACCTTCGTTCGATGGCAATGATGCTGCGTCGATCGATGGTCTCTTGAGTCGAGCATTATGACATAATTTCATAAGTTCACTAAATTAACTAAATCAGCTCTCGTTTGTTTCTAAAAACCTAGCTCAACAGGATTAATTCTGGTAGAAGACCATGCTCTCGCTTGCGCCTAACTATCATATGATCAGGGTTCTAGTTAGCTACTCTAGAACACAAGCAATAAACACAATTCAATTGATAGATCTAATAATCACCCTAGCAATTCTATTGTTTGATAATCAATCAATACCATTAATAAACCTTAAACCTAACAAAATATCTACTCAGCCATGATCTTTGTCACAAAAAGCATAGATGAATAAAATAGATATAATATTAAACCAAAGGAGTTCCAGGAGGACTCTGAAGGAGTTCCAGGAGGACTCTGAAGGAGTTCCTCCCTTCTCTCCTAACCTTAGAACAATGAATAAAAGAAAGCTTGCTTAGCGTTCAAGTAGCCGTCAACAATGGCTTAGAAAACATATAAAAAGGGTTTTAGGCCGTTCATGGGTATTTATGTAATTTGTGATGGCTTATGGTCTTAATTCAGCCATAATTTGGGCCTGTCTTATGGGATCACCGTCGATCGACACTAAGGCTGTGCCGTCAGTAGACACTCATCCATATTCTGGACAGCTTCCTCTCACGAGGCAGACAGACCACGTTTCAGTATATCGGGAATAACTTTAGAGATAACCGTCAGATGGATCTCAAACCGCTGTAATTGGACAGATAACTCAAATATCTATACTCTGTTAAAATATCAACTCAATCGCACTGTGGGAAGGTCGCCATCCATTGCTAAACATATGATGCATCTGCGCAGTTCTGCATCTCTAAAAGCTCCAGAATCACCAAAGTTCTCTGGAACGTACCTTAACCTGACAATACTCTAAAGCATACTCAAAAAACATATAATAGACTCTAAATTGGGCTGATATCATGGCACAACAGCTGTAAATATCAGGCCCTATCAATATCATGGGTAAAAACAGGTAAAAACCCAGACATATCAACCCCCTCAACTCTCACTCTTCTCTTCCTGCCCGCCAACAGACGGCCACACCTCCTCCTGGCCACCATACGGCAACACAATTTTTTCCCTTCGAGTCTTAATCAAAATGTCTTTTGTTTCGTCCCAATCGAAGTTTTTGTTGAAAATTTATGAAGAAAACAAACAAAACATGTTTTCTTGTAAAAGTTCAAGTAAAATGTCAATATGATATAGGTTAACTCGACACCATCATATCCTTGACTTAGTGAACTGATCTGGTTCAGTTCGTAAGACCAACGAAATAAAATATTGGTCATCAAACAAATTGATGATTTCTCCGAGAATAATCGTAAAAACGCATAAGTCGTAAAACGGCCCAAAACAGCGTAAAAGACGATGAAAAGCCCACTTGTGGTTTAGTAGGATAACAGGCTCGAATTTAATGAGCTTTAACTCAAATTGGATAATCAAAAATGGAAAAGAGGATAATTATGAAGAGGATAATCATGACCCTTGAGAATATAAGGAAGACTTCCGCAATGAGATAAACTCGAATCGAGAAATATGGCCGACCTTGGAGGCATATACAAGGAGAGCCAAGGCAAGGAGCGCAGGAAGAATTTTTAGCTCTTAGAACTCCCTGGAATTAGAAACCTTAGTCTATATTCTCGATAAGCTCGCTTTCTATGATTGGCACTCGATTACTAGACGAACTTGTACAAGCGGTTCGATCTCTTGTTCCACTCTTTTAACTAAATTACGTTTGGCTTGACCCTCGAAAGGGGTACGTAGGCAGCCTTTCATAAGGTCCAGTCTGAAATCAATCAAAACCTTTTTGTGTCTTTTTCGTCTTTTGTTATTGAGCTGTGACTCAACTAAGGTTTTGGTAATTAGAACTAGAAAACTCACCGACAGCTCTTGCGGCCAAAACTTTTATAATTTTTTGTAATGATTGCAACGCACTTATGCAAATTCGAAATAAAGACCTACTTTTTTTTAAATTTGTTTTGTTATCTTTCTATATTTTGTCGTGTTTATTTTGTCACTTTTGTTGGTTTTGCAGAGAATCCAGAACTTAAGGAAAGTAAGGTATTTTTTGCATTCCTCCGGTTATGGAATCGACAGTGCGAATTTCGGTTCCCACACCTACTACTTCTAATACAATCCAAGGATCACACCTTTTATATATTCAGTTAAGCATCTTGGTTTCCTACTCCTATTTATGCTCAACGTCTACAGACTAGTTTTATCTAATAAAATATGATTTTTCAACTAAGGGAGTAGCAGGAATAGCTGAATCAAGTCTTAAAATGACTTCTGGTCCTGACAAACTCTTCATCTAATTGGTACGTCCACAACAACAATGATTATGGTATTTGAATTAAGCAGGAATAGGAACGCACAAGCCTGGGTATGCTGTCAAAAATACTTGGTCCCTGCATTATGGCCACGAGCCAAAACACTTGTAGGACCCTCGGTACAAATGTTCATATTCATGCATTGAAATGCTACATTCTAATCGAAAATGCATAAAGCATAAAGTAAACTATTCCATTATCTCCATACGATCCAAAAACCACCAAAACATCAAGCTAAAGACTATAAACAAGCGCTTCATGGGAGGCAACCCATTAGTAAGTTTAAATTTGATTTTATTTCATTCATTACTGATTTTTTTGTTATATTTTTTTTATTACAGGTGATATACAATGGATTTTACCTATGATATATAGAGTAGCTTTAGAGTTTTTATATTCATTTCGTACTGTTTTATAGTATTTACAGGTCAATGTACTCATTGGAAGCAATTGGAGCTTTTGGGCGACTTTGGAGCATTTAGGATGCTCAGCAGAAACTCAGAGTCGGATCTTAATTTATAAATGGACAATCGATCAACGTCACACACTGTGCGTCTATCTACAGCCAAGTCGACAGCAAGATTAGTGAAGGCTTGAGAAATTATAAGTATTACCCAGAAGTTTCATTATTTGCAAGACAAGTCCCTGGTCAAAATTTAGACTTTTTATTAAGGTTTTCTATCATAGTTTTGACCTAAGCCAAGGGGACCTAAGAAAAATTTGTCTTCTAAATTACACAAGGTTTTGGAATTAAGAGTTGGAACACATTGCTACATCTACTGGAGAGAAAGATCTGATCATCATTACAGCGAAGATCTTGAACTCTTTATCTTTTTACTCAGTTTATTCTATGTAATTTATTCAGAATTTATTCATGTTCTTTATTGCTATGTCTAAGTAGTTCACTGTTATATTTAGGGTTATTCAATTGTATTAATGCATTGCTGATTTCGTAGAATTGATAGGGATATGCTTTTGGTTCTTTGTTTAAGTTGCTTTTAATACTAACTTGAACTTGATTACTTCAACCTTAGAAATTAAGGTTCTATAGCACGAGAGAGAGTTTGGTTATAACCTGGAATCTATCTTAAATAATCTAAATAACCGGTAACAAACGAGAGTTGAACTAGAAGTTTAGAGAACCCATTAAACCGTGAAACCAGTATTGTTTAGAATGAGAATCGATCGACACCACCTTGTGGCCATCGATTGATACTCAGTTGAGATGCGCGAGAGAGATCTCCTAAATCCTAAGTTTGAGTTCAGAATGATGCTTAATAAAACCCTAGAAATCTATTAATCTAAAGTATCTAATCTTACCTAAGAATTCCCCTAAGTCTAATATCTTAATTTGATCCTCACAAACCAAATCAATATTGAAATCACTTTTATTGTTATTATTATAATTCATCTAGCTTTAATTCGAAACAATAAGTCTATTGCTCTATCCTAGAGTCTATGTGGACTGAATCCCTAAGTACTACACTGAACCTCTTATTTGAGAGGGTAAAGTGGGAAATAGGGTTAATTTGAAAGTGAAATAAAACCCCACATCAAATTTGGTGCCATTGTCGGGGACTCTTTCTTATTGCAATTAGATTTCGTTTAGAATATTGTCTCGATTTTAACTGTTTGCTAAATTATCTTTTCGCTGATCCTTATGACACAGGTACTTAAAGGAGAGGATATGGATTCAGGACGACAACCACCGATCGACGGAGCTCTTCTGGAATCGATCGACGTTAGTCCACTGCTGTGGGCCGACACCCATCCATTATCATCGATCGATACCGATCAGCCGGAAGCAGGTAAGTACGCCTTTACTGATTCTGATAATAAGAAAGTAGTCTTGACAGAACCAATGAACAATAAAAGCAACGAAGTAAGCCAACTAATTAATTATCAGGGAGCTGAAATCCCCAATCAAATCACTAAATCTCCATAGAATGAGATAAAGCATGAATTGCCAATGCTCAAATACCTAAACCCCAGCATAACCTATTCCAATAGGTCTGCAATTCGATTATTTGATAACCATACAGGAGGCTCTGAGCTTGATATCGACTTCCTAAATATGGCGCACAAAAACCAGTTCAGTGTTTTTTCTGCCGAACACCCGAACGATCACATCGAAATGCTAGAAAACATGGTGAACGAAGATTTCAAACGCTGCAAACTTTTTCCCTTTTCCCTTGAAGGTGACGCTAGGAGGTGGTTGAACCAGCTACCACCAAGATCCCTGACCTGTTGGGAAGATATTAGAAGCGCTTTCATCAATCACTTCTTCGACGAGGAGATACACTAGGAAGCAAGAAGAGAAATATCCACTTTCATTCAAGGTAGACGTGAATCTTTTAAAAACTCCTGGATTAGGTTCAAGAGCTACCAAATTTTCTGCCTGCACCATGGATTCTCAGAACCCCAACTCATCAACACTTTCTATAGAGGACTAAACCTAGACTATCAAACCATCCTTGATACAGCCAGCGAGGGGAAGGCACCTGAAACCCTGCAAGCGCTAGAAGTCTGATAGAAAACATATCTTTAGGTAGATCTTTCGAAAAGAGAGACACCGAAAGGAGGGAACCACTAATGTTCGCAGAGGAGAAGCACTCGATCCGAGTTAGAAAAACTTTGGCAAAAGTTGCGACCCTTTTGGACGGACATGGCGTGTCTCAACATTATGGTGAGGACGATGCCGTTTCTTCCGAATTTGAAAAATGAGTTGAGTTCTTTGATGTGATGAACCTGAACGATCAACGATTTAGGGAAAACACTGGCAGTTTCACAAGCAGCTACGATAATATTGTGAACATACACGAAAGAAATTCAAGGTCGAGAATGAATCAAGTCTTCACAGGAAACCGTAGAATAGCCACCAACCTCAATGAGAAATTATATCTCATATACACAGAAAGAACGAAAAAAATTGAAACTCTAAGCGAACACGTTAAGAGAATCGACAACTAATTGGCGAGTAACGCTATGTCCATCAGGAGAGAGGACTTATTCTTACCTGGTAAGACAGACGTTAACCCCATTAGCCATTGCAATATCGTAGATTTACGAAGCGATAGACAACTCACCCCTAGCGTTAAAGAAAGCATCACCATCGATGAATTCGAGAAAATCGCGACAAATGATAACAAAAAATCGCATCCTATCCCGCTCAAATTATATGAGAAAGATACAGATATCCTCCTTGAAACTGATATATTAGACCAAAATGACGACTTTGAGGAATTTATTGTTGAACCTAAGGGAAAGAACACGGACGTAGGAAACATCGATCGACACCCTTTACCGGATATCGATCGACACTCCGAGCCTATAATCGATCAACGCTCTCACCCGAAAATTGATCGACTCTCTGACACAGAACCAACCAAAACAGTTAGGACAAGGGTCAACAAAGCAAACTCCCACCCACACCCCCCCCCCCCCCACCCCAACCCCCCTTTCCTCCAAAAAACGCTGAGCAGAAGAAGAAGCAGCTGGAAAAACCAATATGCAAGAAAGCGTTTGACAAAGTCAACATCGAGATGCCACTAAACGATGTCATTCACATCTCGTTTGCAATTAAGCAGTACGTGAAAGATACGCCATCACAAGGATTCCATGAATTCGAACACTACGTGATGATGGTATCCGAAGAAGTGACTGAAATTATTCAAGGAAAAAACTCTAGTTAAACTCCTTGATCCTTGTAGTTTCGTTTTGGACTGCACTATTAGCAATGAGAGATTTAAAATATCCCTCTGCGATTTAGGCTCTAGTATAAACTTGATGCCTTATTCGGTTGCAGTCGCTCTCGGGCTAACAAAATTTCAACCTACCAGCATCAATCTCGTTTTAGCTAATAGATCCACTAGAATTCTGGAAGGTGTACTTGAGGACGTTCCCGTACGCATTCATAACTGCAATATACCTGCAGATTTCATAGTTCTTAAATATGAGCGAAAACCTCGAACCGATTATCTTATGAAGACCTTTCATGGCCACTGCCGGAGCGATCATTGATGTTAGAGGAGGACGTATATGCCTCAACATCGGAAAGATACCGATGGTCTTTGACATGGAAAAGATAATAAAGCAACCTTTGATCGACGGTCAAACCTACCATATCTATTACCTTTCCGACCTAGTACAAGAATCATTCATAGATATGTTCTCAAACGAACCTCTAGAGAAAGCAATCACATTTCCTGAAGGCGACATCTCCGCGTTAGAAGATCGCACTGGAGAGTATAGAAGGTTAATGGATGCATAGAATAAATTTTTAATGTCGATCTTGACGAAATTGATCTATCACCCCCCGTCGATCGACATCCCACTATTACCGTCGACTTGAGCAAGGCAAAACCACCTAAAATTAAGCTTAAACCACTTTCATTCGGTCTTAAATATGCTTTTCTTTACGAAAACTATTATCATGTCATCATAAATGCAAACTTGAGTAGCGGAGCACTGTTGCTGAATAAACTTTGAAAGAACCGCAAGGCTCTCGGATATTCGTTAGATGACATCCCAGTAATTTCTCCTGATTTATGCACGCATAGGATACACCTTGATGAAGAATCAAAATCATCCATTAAGCATTAGAGGAGATTGAATCCCAACCTTAACAAAGTAGTTAAAAAAGAAATCATGAAACTTCTAGAAGCAGGCGTTATTTATCCAATCTCATACAGCAACTGGGTCAACCCAGTTCATGCTGTCCCAAAGAAAGGAGGAATCACGGTGGTAAAGAATGACAAAGATGAATTGATCCTTACTATAAATTTCACCGGACACAGAATTTGTATTGATTACAGGAAACTTAGTTCTGCCACACGAAAATATCATGTCCTATACCCTTTATCGATCAGATGTTAGAACGACTTGCAGGCCACGAATACTACTATTTTCTCGAGGGGTATTCCAGATTCTTCCAGATTCCCATACATCCCGACGATCAAGAAAAGATCACCTTTACTTGTCCCTATAGAACATTCGCATATCGCAGGATGCCATTCAGACTCTGTAACGCCTCTGCACCTTTCCAAAGATACATGATGTTGATATTCACCTATATGATCGAGGACTTCATGGAGGTTTTCATTGACGACTTCTCAGTATATGGTCCAAACTTCAAAACTTGTCTCAATAACTTCTGTAAGGTATTAGCTAGATGCGAAGAGAAAAATATGGTTTTGAACTAGGAAAAATGTCATTTTATGGTTAATAGTGGAATTTTCTTGGGACACAAGGTCTCAGGAGCCGGAATTAAAGGGGACAAGTCAAAGATTGAGGTGATGACTGGACTGCCACCACCCAGTATGTCAAAGACATTATAAGCTTTCTAGGACATGCTGGATTCTATAGGCGATTCATATAAGATTTTAGCAAAATTTCTAGACCCCTTACTGCACTCTTGTGCAAAGAGGTGAAATTCAATTTTACACTTGAATGTATCGAATGTATAACAGATCTAACCCAAAGAGAGATTATCAGAATGGAGAGTTGACACACACGATTCAGTTTGTCAGCTTATCATCGATCGACGCCTCCTTTTTGCTGTCGATCGATGACGAACTAACAAAGAGTAATGAGTTTTTAACAATATTTATACTACTACTTATTTCAGTATTTACTCTATTTTTGAAGGTCTACCCGATAGCTCGAATACACCATCGATCAATACCACCCCATGCACCGCCGGTCGACAGTGATGGTTTATCATTGGTCGAAACTCTCCTCTTGACATCGATCGATACTCCTAACAGAGTTGGTACATTCAACTATCTCTAAAACCGTTTCCTTATGATTTAATTTCTCCTAACCAATATGGGACAAATTACACTTGGGACAGTGTAATTTAAGTCTCAAGGAGGTTTGCTAATGCTATTTAGTTGTTTTGACTTGTATAATTATATAAGTTTTTCTATAAAATTTTCAAAAAGTTTTTATTTAGTCAAGAAAGAGACTATGATCAAAATTTATTATTGACTAACAACACTTTAGCACCATTCTTAGAAGGTTGTTTGCAGAGATTACTAGAGATACTAAATTGGATAATCTTGCAACTATATCACACTTGCTTAGAAAGTTTGAAGGAACCGAAGCTGATTTCCAACACTAATCATGACATTATCAGCTTGCTTTGGGATTTGTTATATACTGGATCAAATTCCTTCTGCAAGTCTGGAAGGTAAAAGTCTGTGTGCTTCTGATTCCCCTCTCTCTCCCCTTCAGATTAAAAAAGGAGTCGAACAGGACTTGGTGGCTACAACCATTAAAGCTTGATTCATATGATCATAGAAAGAGATAAAGGTCAAAAAAAGTGACTAGGATCTGGTGGCAAAAACCATTAGGGCTTGATTCGTAGAAGCCTATCCATATATATCAATCAATTAAAAAACAAAATGATACCCTCAAAAGAAGGGAGACATTGACTGAGAAGAAGTGAGAAGAGAGAGAGGAAAGGAATCAGAGAAAACTGTCTGTGTATTAAGATACGTGCAGAGGTAAAAGTCTATATATCCTTTGATCGATACTCCCAAGGTAAAGCCTGCACTTTATTTTATGCAAAGAAATGAAATCAGTAGAGGGGTGAGTCAGACTAGTATTCGCTAAGTTGTTGGTAGAATGAATTTGGTTGCTATACTAGGATAGGGTATATAAAGTTCTCTCTGATTAACTTAATAGGATGTGGCTGCAATAAGTGACACCCTCAAAAGAAGGGAGACATTGACTGAGTAGAAGTGAGAAGAGAGAGAGGAAAGGAATAAGAGAAGACGACATGTGTGTTCAGATACTTACAGGGGTAAGAGTCCAGTACCCTTTGATCAATACTCCCAAGGTAAAGCTTACACATTTATTTTATGTAAGAAATTCAATCAGTAGAGGGGCAAATGAGACAAGTATTCGCTGAGTTGTTGGTAGAATGGATTTGGTTGCTATACTAGGATAGGGTATATAAAGTTTCTTTGTAGTTGACTTGATAGGATGTGGTTGCAACAAAGTAGGGTGATAGTTATACTTAGACATTATGTGAGTCTCCGCTTTTCAAAACCTCTTACACAGGCTTTGTTTGCTTAAGGACAAGTAAAAGGTTAAGTCTAAGGGAGTTGATATACCATGGATTTTACCTATGATATATAGAGTATGTTTAGAGTCTTTTATATGCATTTGGTACTGTTTTAGAGTATTTACAGGTCCAGGTACTCATTGGAAGCAATTGAAGATTTTAGGCTATTTTGGAGCATTTAGGATGTTTGGCAGAAACTCAGAGTCGGATCATGATTTATAAATGGACCATCGATCAACGTCACACACTGTGCATCGATCGACATCCAAGTCGACAGCAAGATCATTGAAGGCTTGAGAAATTACAAGTATTACCCAGAAGTTTCATTATTTGCAAGATAAGTCTCTGGTCGAAATTTAGACTATTTATTAGGGTATTCTATCTTAGTTTTGAACTAAGCCTAGGTGACCTAAGAAAAAGTTGCCTTCTAAGTTACACAAGAGTTTTGAAATTAAGAGTTGGAACACATTGCTACATCTATTGGAGAGAAAGATCTAATCATCATTACAGAGAAGATCTTGAACTCCTTCTCTTTTAACTCAGTTTATTCTATGCAATTTATTCCGAATTTATTAATGTTCTTTCTTTCTATGTTTGAGTCGTTCACTGTTAGATTTAGGGTTATTCAATGGTAAGAATGTATTGCTGATTTCGTAGAATTGTTAGGGTAATCCTTTTGGTTCTTTGTTTAAGTTCCTCTTAATTCTAAGTTGAACTTGATCACTTCAACCTTAGAAATTAGGGTTCTAAAGCACAAGCGAGAGTTTGTCTATAACCTTGAATCTATCTTAAACAATCTAAATAACCGGTAACAAACGAGAGTTGAATTGGAAGTTTAGAGAACCCATTAAACCGCAAAATCAGTATTGTTTAGAATGAGTGTCGATCGATACCACCTTGCGGCCATCGATCGATACTCAGTTGAGATGCGCGAGAGTGATCTCCTAAACCCTAAGGTTTGATTTCAGAAGGATGCTTAATAAAACTTTAGCAATCTATTAATCCGTAGTATGTAATCTTACCTAAGAATTTCCCCTAAGTCTAATCTCTTAATTTGATCTTCACAAACCAAACCAATCTTGAAATCGCTTTTATTGTTATTATTATAATTCATCTAGCTTTAATTCGAAAAAAATAAGTCTATTGTGCAATCCTAGAGTCTATGTGGATTTGATCCCTAAGTACTACACTAAACCTCTTATTTGAGAGAGTAAAGTGGGAAATAAGGTTAATTTGAAAGTAAAATAAAACCCCACATCAACAGTTCAGAAAAAAAACCCAAGGATGACTAGTTTGCAACAAGCATCGACCGACACTTGATTAATGTCGATCGACAGAACATCACGAGTATCAACCAACACTTCACTGTGTCGATCAATACTCATATCAGAGAGGAGGTATACCATTTTTCCTTATTAAATCTGTCCCTATGGTTTATTTTCCCACCAATCTTAGACTGTACAACACTAGGGACACTGTTGTTTTATGTCCGGATAGGTATTACTGATATTGTGTTTTATTATTAACTTTCAGTTTATGTGTTTTATTGATTTTTATATAGACAAGAAGGGGATGATGAACTTTTTCAATTTTACTTATTATCTAACCACTCTCTAGCACCATTCTTGAGGTTATTAATTGTAGGGTGTTCTGAATGGAAACATCAAAGTGGATCACCTGCCTGGTAGCATCCATGCTAGCTGAGAATGTTTGAAGGAGACGAAGCTGACTTCCAACCTTAATCAACTTAACAAGATTGTTTTGGGGGTTGATATACATTGGATTGGATTCCTCCTACAAGTCTAAAAGGTTAAAGTTTGTGTGTTTCTGGTTCCCCTCTCACCTCTCTTTAGCATCTAAAAAATAAAAGATTGAGATGATTTCCTAAGATGCTGAGGGGTAGGAAATGTTCCTGTGACCCCACTATTTTAATTCAAAGGGATGATCACACAGAGTCGGAAGCGAGGGGTGGAAAATGTTTCTATGACCCCAATATTCGACTATAATTTGAGAAACAAATCGTAAAAAGAAAAAAAGAAAAGAAAAGGATTCAGAGAAGAGAGAAGAGAGAGGAAATGGATCAGAGAAGACTACTTGTGTGTTCATGATGGAGTAAGAGTCCATGTGTCCTTTGGTCGATACTCCCAAGATTTAGCCTACATATTTATTTGCAGAAATGAGGTCGGTATAGGGGTATATCAGGTGATATATATATATATATATCTTGTATATGCAATTGCTATCATTTTAGAGTTTTTACAGGTTTTGGTACTCATTGGAAGCAATTGGAGCTTTAAGATCATTCTGGAGCATTGAAGAATGCTCAGCTGAAAACTCAAAGTCAAAACAAGAATACGCAGAAACCGTCGATCGACGTGTCACCCTGTGTGTCGATCGACGGTCAACACTTCCGCAAGTCAGTAGAAGATTTGAATAAATCCAATTTTACCTAGAAGTTCCATTATTTGCAAGA
Organism: Moricandia moricandioides; assembly: GCA_905132885.1. NCBI lineage: Eukaryota > Viridiplantae > Streptophyta > Magnoliopsida > Brassicales > Brassicaceae > Moricandia > Moricandia moricandioides. Next base: position 32,042 of record CAJHQQ010000340.1, on the reverse strand, counting down.
CAAGTCACTGGCCGCATTTTAGATTATTTATTAGGTTTCTTAGTTGTTGCAAGATACACTTGTTTTTAGAACCCTTTTGATCCTTGCAACTTTGATGGGTACCATCGGCGAGAGAGATATATTCCATTCACAGACTGATATCTTTGACTCCCTTGTTTCTTATTGTTATTTCTATGCAATTCATTCAGTTATTCATCATGTTTATCACAATCATGTCTGAGTAGTCCATTGTTATATTTAGGGTTCTTCTAGGGTAGTTAATGGCTTGAGGATGTTATGAAATTGTTAGGGTATTCTACTTAGTTCTTTGTTTAAGTAGATCTTAATGCTAAGTTGAATCTGATCACCTCAACCTTAGATTATAGGATGTTGTAGCGAAAGCGAGAGCTTGGCTATGCCCTGAAACATGTCTTAAACATTTAAACCCTAATAACAAACGAGAGTTGAATTAGGAGTTTAGAGAACATATCAAACATAAGAAGCACATTTTTTTAGAAGTAGCGTCGATAGACACCACATAGTGACCATCTCGATCAAAAATCACAATAGTGACTTACCTAACCTTAAAGTCTGAGTTCAAAATAGCGCTTCACTAAAACCCTTAACACTCTGTTAGTCTGCATTACTTAGTCTACATGAGAGTTTCCCTAAGTCTAATCCTTCCCAATAATCTTTACAAACTAAACCAATTCTTAAATCACTATTCATCAATTAACACTTTCGTCTAGCTTTATTTCGAAACAATAAATCTATTGAGTAATCTTAGAGTCTATGTGCATTCGATCGCTAAGTACTACACTGAACCTCTTATTTGAGAGAGTAAAAAGTAGCTCATAAGGTTAATTAGAGAGTGCATTATAAAAGCTACATCAAATTTGGCGCCATTGGCGGGGACTCTTTCTTGTTGCCATTAGATTTAGTTTAGAATATAGTCTAGAATTTTACTTTACTGTTGCTAACCTATTATTTTCTTATTCCTGCTGACACAGGTAGCTTTTGAATAGAATATGGACTATGGACGACAATAATTGATCGATGGATATCTTCAAGGATCGATCGACGTTTGTTTACCAATATCGGGCGACACTCTGCTACTGCCATCGATCGATACCGATCAGCCGAAAGCTGGTAATTTCGTCTGTACTGAACTTATTAATGAGGAAGTAGTTTTAAATTAGGGAGAAAAATTTCTAGAACTCCAGTTAAGCTCCTCATTTGCTTGAACTTAATCTTCGCTAATGGCTTGGTAAGGATGTCGACCTTCTGCTCAACACCCGACACATGCTCCACTTTGATTTGCTATGTGTATACTTCTTCCACGGAAAACCGGATTCTTAGTTAGAGCAATGGTTGATTTGTTTTTGATTATAGGTAGGACCTTCTTGCCTTCTTCACTTAGTATCTCACACAACAACCCCTTGATCCATATAGCTTGCTTCTCTGTCTCTATTGCTGCCATGAACTCTTCTTCACATGATGACAATGTGACCATCGGCTGCTTCTGCGATGTCCAAGTAATCAATGATGAACCATAATAGAATGCATGTCCTGACGTGCTCCTCCCGACATCGACATCAATGTTGTGACTGCTATCCCTATACCGATGACGCTCCTTGACCCATCTCAGTTGGAGAACAGACCGATGTTTGTTTTTCCTTTTACGTATCGTAATATGTGTTTGATGGCTTGTCCGTTAGAGTCTCTCGGATTGTTCATGTATCTACTTAGAATACCCACTGCCTAACACAAGTCAGGTCTTGTGTAAAGCAGATACCTCAAACATCCTATGATTCTTCTGAAATCCGTAGCATTTATTTTTGGTTCATCTTCAGTCTTGAAGATCTTTAAACTTGACCCCATTGCTACGTGAGTCGTGTTACGCACTTCCATATTTGTGTCACACATTATTCCTTGAGCATTACTCTCCTCCTTTATCTTGATTCCATCTGCTCCTCGAATCTTGTATATCCATTTTAACCTTATAGGTTCAACACCAGCCAGTCTATCCACAAGCTCCCATGTCTTGTTTCTTGTGACAGGCTCCAACTCGGCTACCATCGCTTCAACCCATAAGTATTTTTACATCTTTGACTCATCTGAAGTAAATTCTCCTCCTCTATCAGTGCGAAAGGTTTGCTTTTCAATGATTTCCTTGAACCGATCGAATACCTCAATCTTCTTCTTAAATAGTATAGTCGGGAATGAATGTCTAATCTGCTTCCCTGCTAGACATGTGTCACACATGCTTTCTTTGTGTGTTACACACGGCATTCCTACGACCATCTCCTTCTGTCTAATATGATTCCCTACTAGACATGTTTCACACACACTTTCTTCGTTTGTTATACTCGACATTCCTTTGCTTAACATTTGAAGTCTCGCCTTCCTTACACGAACAGCTCGAAGGCGTCGTGACTTGATGGCGTTCCAGATATCTTTTGATGCGGTTTGTTCTCCGAACTGGAGAATCAAAGTTTCAGGAACGGATTGGAACAAAAGAGCAGTCGCAACGTCGTCTTCTTTTGATCATCCAAGCCTAGTTCTATCGTGTCAGATATTTCATGAACACGCACCATTACCTTCATTCTCATCGACTAAACTGTATAGTTTGTCGAGTTCAACATCGGACATTGGACGGATGCGGATCCAAAGTCCTTCGTGTGTGGTGCTGTTCAAGTCACGTCTACCATCTTGCGTTCGTGATCTCTTCATAGTCACCAGGTTCAACTTAAACTTAGATCGAGTCTCCAACCTAAGGCTCTGATACCAATTCAGATCTCTAGAAACACAAAGATTTATAACAACAATTTTTCTTATTGCTTTAGAAACTCCTCAAAACTAAAGCTCTTAATGTTTCTCTTAGATCTCTTATGATCTACTCTCTTAGATCTTATGATCTTCTCTCTTAGATCTTTTTTTTAGATCTCTTATGGAACACCTCTCCATGAGACCTATATTTATAGTGAAAGACAATTTCCTTTAACATGTAGGATATGGAAAACCTATATAGAAAACTTGTTTTTCCTATTCTAGATTTTCTTTTTGTGTTTATCTTAACATATTAAACAGTTAATAATATGTTTGAGTTTCCACAAGCTTGGAATAATCCGACAATTTCCACTATATGTTTTAAGACGTATTGTTCAGATTTATTGAGTATGACTACCAGCCCGATGGACTGGCGAGCTTTTGCTTTGGATTGATGCGTTCTGGTTTCTACATTATAATTTTGAGAGCGTTAACCTGCTTCACATTACTTAGAGCAAGAATGTCCGGATGGACTCTTTGTGAAAGAGGTTGGGATGAGAGGCTTTCTTTTCTTCCATATAGATCAAAAACGGTTAAATGGAGGTGCTTCTTGGAAAAATATTTCGTTTGATTAAAACCTGGTCTAGTAAAAGAGACAGCTCACAAATAAAAATTCTGTAAAAACTATGAAAAGAGCTTACATAGTGTAATAATTGAGTTTTGGTATTGATAACTAAATAGTGTTAAGCTTTTAGAAGAGTTTTATTATATTAATAATTTTCGTGAAAGGTATTTGAAAGTGGTAAAAGCAATTTTATTATATCTAAAAATTATTTTATACACATTTTGAAAGATGAAAATAATTACAAAAACGGAACTTGAGTTTTGAAGAATGTCTGTTTTCTGCATCAAAATAAGATGTTGGAGAGATCAGTAGTGTGAAGGCGACTCAGATTCAGATTTTGATTCTCCATCTTCATGCTTTGTTTCAGTATTAGCCACAATTTTGTCCACTAAAGGCTTTATCACTGTCTCCAAGTCGTCAAAATCTTGCGTGAATTTCTCCACCTGCAGTTTTGTAAGTTATGACTTCTCCAATAACATTCAAAAGTGATGCCGCGCATCATCACTTAAACCCGACGTTAGAGTTAGTTATGATTTCTTTTGGGCTTTGGTTTTTATTTAAGGTTTTATTCTCTTTAGAATAATTTCGAATTAGTAGTTATAGATAAATTAGGATCTTAATTTAGTTTCCCTTATAAAAGCACCATCGTTTGTAAAGAAGGTGACGTTTTTATTGAATTTAACAAGAGCTTTATCGCTTTTGCCTTTGCTTGTTCTTCGGCATTCTCATGAGAATCAACGAACAACAGGAACCAATTCGTTTGGGTATTCCTAGACTAAACAAATCTTTCTTGAATACTTATGCTGCGCCAAAAATGCAGTAGATTTATTATTTGGCTCCTAACCGTAAAAACGCAAAATTAATGTATGAAGAGATTCGGAGTTTGTAGATCATATTATCAAATATACATGTCTTAGTATTAAAGGTTTTTCATTTTAGTGAAATTTCAAAAATATTTCATATATCAATTTCAATTATAAAATGGTACCTTGCGAAGGAAATCATTAGTTAAATGTGCCTCATGAGCAGCAACCTCTGAAATGGTTTCCAGAACTAAAGCGACTTGTTTAAGTTTGCTTTCATCGTGAAGATTTTCTTCCATTTCTTTAGCTATTTCTTCAGTCCCCGTTGCCACTTTTTCAACCATTTCAGCTACAGCCTCTACCCCTTCAACCGCCATCACCACCTCTCCTGCATCACATCATTCCAAGTTACACTTGTTTTTTAGCCGGGCACAAGATCATTCATTATGCATAACATCTAGTTCTTAAATCTCTATGAAGATTATTTTCATATTGCCACAAATATTATCAAGAAATTGATGCCTGCAATTTTAACGTAATGCGAATTAAACATGTAATGACTTAAGTATAGATTGAACCAATAAAAAACTATAGAATTCCTTACCTTCGATATGTTTCAATTTCTTCATCCAATTACTGTTCAAAAAAGATAACACTATTGAAATCGCAGAACCTATGACCCACCTTCCCCTGCCAGTTACAATCCAAATTAGTCCAAAGAAATTATCTAATGTTAATCAATCTTTTGTGAAGAAGGACAAAACAAGAAACACAAGATTACCAGGAAGGAAGATTAAACCATGGGTTTGGCGGAGAAGAATACACCTTAGAGTTTTTGAAACCCTTACTAAAGTACTTCCCAGCATAAGCTGGACTTGATAACTTCAGTCCTTGCGGAGTCATTAAATTATTACAGTCTCTTCCAAATCGAATAAACTTCGGACAAGGATTCATATATGTCTTCCTTTCTACCTTGTATATTTGTAAAACCTCCGCAAGTCCCTGCCTATACACCGCGTAACCTCGGATCTGCATTCTTCCACTCAAATACATATTGATCAATCCGTTTTCTGATATCAAGATGCTGGATACTGGTGAAGTGTATGGTTAAGATAAAAGGCCTTTAAGATGAAAATCTGTATACAACTATATATATATATATATTGTTATGATTTGTGTATCATGTTGGTGAAGCGTATGCTTAAGATAAAAGGCTTTTACATGTAGTCACGCTTCAGAAAAGAGGTTAAACACGCCAAGAAATGCGGATATCTTTTGTTTTTGATTACTCTATTTATATTTTCTTATTTGTCTATTTAGTTTCTTTTACCTCTTTTTGCCCTTAAAACTAATGATTGTACAAAACGTAGAGGTGTTGGTGTGATCTACTAAGCCATTGGAGGGATCTAAATTTTCTTTACTATCTACATTCTAAAACTTTTGTAAATTTCATAAGCAAAATACAAAGGACAATTTGAACACTTGGGAAATCAGTTTTTTTTTTTCAAAAAAGAATCTTAGGAAATCAGTTCTTTTAAGTTTTAAAAATAGTAACTAGGTAGTAAGCCGCGCCGTGCGCGGAGTGAAAAAATTGCTTAGATTATTTATTTTACGTTGTACCGAGGGATTTATCGTATAGTTATTCCTAGGGATGAACATAATATTTGTTCGGATTTATTTGGTCTATTCGGACATCGGGTTTTTAGAATTAGAAATCTAAATTTGATTCGGATATTTACAATTTTTTGTTTGAATCTTGTTTAGAGTTGGTTCGAATCATTGATGATTCGGTTTGATTTTGGATATCCATTTTAATTATGTAATTTTTCTAACAAAAATCTAAATATACTTATGTCCTCAAAATCAGAAAATTAAAATAACATAAAACATATAAATTTGAATAATGTAAAACCAAATACTTAAACTTACATAAAAATTAGTTCAGTTTAATATTTAGATGGAAAGCATATAGATATTTTCAGTATTTTGATCATTATTTGTTCTTATAGATATTTACTTGTGGCTATTTTAATAATATTTAGATATTTTCATAGTTTGAATATCTAATAGATATAAGATTTAAAATGATTGATATATTTGAGTTTATATATGTGATTTAAATATTTTCGAAATCCAAAATATCAGGTTGGATTGGATTCGAGTCTGTTATACAAATATCAAAAATTTAGATCTATCGAAGTACTTAATCAGTTTTAATTTATGTTTACTATTACTTTCCAAAAAAATTCGGTTGGGTTCTTTGGATCAATATATTTTACCCAAACTTATTTTCTTCTACTAATATAAAAAAAATAAAATAAATGTATTACAAAAATTTAGTGTTTAATATAAATCAAAAAGGTTGGACGTCATGTCAATATTGGTGGGCATGTTGCAAAACTGACGTAGTCTATAACCAAATAACGTGTACTTTCTTATAAAAATTATTGGTAAATATAATAAAAACACAATATAATTAAGTGAAAAATGTTAGGGTTGTGTCAAAAATATGATTAGTTCATTCATCACATGAATTCTATCTTTCAATCGATTTTGCGAATTTCTTTCATTTAAAGCTTTTCTGCTTTCTGATTTTTTTCTACCAATCTGATTATGTTTCTAATTTTTTATTTGATACGAAAACTTTGAAAAGAAAAAATAATACTTGAATGAACTAAAAATCCAATTTGTGTTTTTTTTCACCTCAATTTCTTTACAGATACCTCAATCATAGCAAAGTTCGGTAAAATACGAAACTTTCAATTTCTAAAACTATTCTTACTCCAACATTTTAGTTGATGTGAATCTTAATGCTTTTCTAATTTATTCTTTCAACAATAATATTATTAAGTAATTGCACGGAGATAACTTCAATTCACTAATAATAAAGCTAAAAATACATAAACTAAAAATGATTTGATTAAAAAATTAATGTGTGATCACATTAATTGTATGTTTTAGAATTAGAAAAAGTTAATGTGTGAACGCATTAATTGGTACGCAAAGATTTATTTAAAAAGAAAGTATTAGTTTACATTAAAGTTAAAATTTTCATGAGAAACGTTCTCCACTCGACAATTCAGCATTTTTCAAAATAAAAGTTTTTCATAAAGACACGTCACACACTTTGTGAATAAGCTTTAAGGTAAGTTTTAAAAATGCTTCTCCTTTAATATATAGGGGATAAGATGAAAAACCTCTAAGGACGTAATTTTTTTTATCTTATATTTTATATATTCAAATCCATAAAAGCCGTTTCCAGTTACAATCAGGTACTTTAGCAACACATACTACCCTGCTACTCCAATAGCCCATACAACAAAAACATCACTATGGGAAGGTTCAACCTATCCCTTACAAGCTAGCTAAGCCAAGAGATCAAACTCATAAGATCAACGACGATCTTCCATGACCTATTAACAAAAACGCTAGTAAACACATAACGTTAAAACATTAAATTATGGATCCCTTTAAAAAGAAAACATAAAAAGAGAGAAAAAAAAAGTAGAATCCTCTCCTGTTGAAAAAAACTAGATCAGATAGAGCAGAGTCGCAACAACTAAATAGTGTAATAAATGGAACATGGGGAAAACTCCAAAGGTAAAAACTACGGACAAGATAGACAAATTTATTAGAAGGTAAATAATAGGAATTACAACCTATAATTAATCTCCATGGAATGATAAGGTAGCCCATAATTAATAATGTGAGATAATACCATGGCTTGGTATCTATAGAGATTAATTATCAGCGGTGGTAGGTGCCTACAAGAGTTGATAAAATTCTTAGCCAAATATGACCACCATCTAAGCCGTCACGACCAACAATTACGGCCATCGTCTGAACCCTCATATTTGACCAACAATCTCCCACTTGAAGAATTGATAGAGAATCAATCGGAGGTTCACACCATTCGTTCCACCTTATCATTCCATGTTGCTTAAGTTTCTATCAGGCCACAAAAAAATAAACGTGTTAGTACTGACAGCTTTCATCATAAATCTGCAAGGTTTTTTTTGTACGAATCTTCTTTATATCTACTGTGCCATCTTTCACTTTCTCATGAATGAAGTGATACTAGACTCGTATATGCTTGGTCGTCGAATGAAAAGTTGGATTCTTTGCTAAATGCACATCACTCTGACTGTCGCAAAAGAAAAATTATTTTCCATTACTGATTACTGCGATTTACCATAGGCCAATTAACCTAATGTGCACGCTACCACAATCGAATGGTATATCGATGCAGCACTTTAGGATCGAATCCACAAGAAAGTAATGATCTGTAACACTAAGAATACACAAACTTTCTTAAACTAAGGAAATAAAAAGATGGATGATTGGTAACAAACTAAGATCCTATAAATATAAACAAGGTGATCTCAAATCCAATCAAAAAATAAGTGCAAGAACTAATCTCTTAATAAATTATTAAGGATAGATCCATGGGCAAAGATAATCGATATAAGGTGATCAAGGTTCAATCTAGGATGTTCAAACAAAATAACCAACAAGTCTATAGGTCTAGAACTCATAAAATAGACTAATTCACTTCCATTATAGATATCCCTTTGTAATCAAGTACTAAACATCAAATGTCTTTGGATTAATACTATCAAACAAGCATTATGATTAAGTCTACTAACCATGTAGCAATCCTAACATCAAATGTCTTTGGTTATTCAAGTTAGAGCAATACTAAGTTCATTCAAGCATTTTAACAAACACCTTTCAGGTATAAAATAGCTTAAGATCTAGATGAGAGTGATCAAGTCTAATATAGCATTAAGAATACTTAGTAACCAAAGAACAATGTTAATCAAGCAAGAGACATTCTAAATATCTACTGAATCACCCTAATCTACTTAACCCATGAATCACAGGTTCACTATTCAAGGCAAATCATGTTAATGAGCAAGAAAAACACAATAAAAATGAAGTACTTCCTTCCAATGATCAAAAGGTTCAAGCTTTTACAAGTTTAGACAAAGTTTTAAGAGAAAAAGAGATCCATCTAGGGTTTAAGGGTCTAAAACTATATATAGGAGTCCAAAAAACGAGTCGGATCAACCCAACAAACCCGGGTTGACCCATAAAAAATTGGGTATTTTTGCCTGTAGCGACCTGCTGAAGTCGCTACGGCTGGTCTCTATGACACTTAGAATATTTCAGCTCCTCAAGATTTGTAGCGACCTCTCCTGGTCGCTAGGGGTGGTCGCTACAGAACCCGCAGATTCCCCTAGCGACTTCTCCTGGTCGCTACGAACTTGTCGCTACAACAATTAGGCTGGAAAATTGACTTTTGCCTCGAACATCACTTTTTTGCCTCAAAATGTCTCAAATGCCTCCAAATTCACCAATAAGCATCTCCAACACCTGATATAGACAAATGTAATAGAATGCAACCTAAATATGCCTAAATGATATCATATATGCTCAAAATGCATCAAAAGAGATGACCAAAACCATGCAAATATGTATGATATCAACTCCCCCAAACTTGTCCTTTACTTTTCCACAAGTGAACTTTTAAGAACAAGGTGAGGAAGAGGTGTGAAGGTTGGAGCTCATTACAAAAATATACTCTTCAAAGACATAAACATCTTATTAAACTCTAACTTCTCTAGGCCTATATCAACTCCTTGATCTTCTACAGTTATCGTCAAAACTACACAAACAAGCCAAGCAAACAACTCTCACATTCATTAGACAATAATCAAAAGTGCATTCTTGCAAATGGGCAATGGGTCCTAATCATTTAGCTTGGTGAGAAAAAGGTTTGAAGCTATTGTGAATCAAGAAGGTTATCAAGTTCTTTCATGGTGGTTTACTCTCAAGAACAAGTAGTTCGACATTATGCATAATATATCTAAGAAAGAGAACAATTTATGCGTACAACCTTCAATCCTCATTGTTCTACCCATTTCCTAGACACAAATTAATCTCTACCGATGATTCCCAATGTCAAACTCTCTTTCACTCACCCAAAAACTTCAAGAACACTCTCATCTTTTTCTTTTGCTTACTAGGGATCATTCCACCATTTTCTTAGCTTTAGCTCACACTTTTTATTCCCCACTCTTTTGAATATTTTTTTTCTTTACTTAGGGGATTTCTTATTTTGACACTCTTTGAGCTAATCTTCTTCTTTTTCTTTGATCCCTAATATCTTATCTTTTTTCTATACTCACTTTTCTCTCAACCATTCAAGATGAAACACTCAATACTCCATTTCAATCCTATGTGCTAGACAATTATGAGATCCTAAAGCTAGCAAGTAATGAGGACCAACCATTGTCGTTCCAAATACTCTCAACATTATGCACATATCAAAATTTCAGAAGAGATCTCACTCAACAAATTAGTAAAGCTAGAAAGGAAGGTAAAGTTAAGGGTATGGAGAACCATCTAAAGGAGAGATGGCCACTTGAGCTGCCAAAGTTTGCCAGAAAGGGATAAGACTAACAAAAGTGTGTGAGGTAACCATGATCAAGCACAACAAAAGCCCATAAGCAAGATAGATTAGGTTCATTAACTCAAGTAAAATTGGAGTTGATTTCAAGGACAAGCAAGCTTCATCAGTCAAACAAGTTTCAAGAGGAGTTTTCAAGGCTCGAAGTTTACAAGTCTTTCAAAGGATGCTCTATCTACTTATTATGATTGAGAAGGGTATCACATTGAGTTCTTTGCATGAATTCTTTAAAATATTTGCTCTTAATGCATGAATGCAATCTATATGCTTCTAGACTCAATCCTAAAAATGCAAAAGATGCAACTAGATGCTTCTTTTTGTTGCTTTCAAATGTTTTTTTTTGTTTTTTTTGGGTTTTTTTATGCAAATAAGTATGTACAATGCAATGCATGAGACTCATGACAAGTAAAAAAAAAAAATACAATGTGAGATAGTAGACTCTCCCCCAAACTTATTTCACATAGTCCCTTGTGTGGGAGTAAATTTGAAAGAAAGATCAAAGGATAAATAAAAGATGAAAGAACTAAGTATTTACAAAGGTGGAGATGCACTTACTTGGAGTTAGCTTGATGAGAGTTGAGAATGAGGAAGGCTTGTTGTGACTTTGGCAATTTTCTCATGGCCTCTTGAAAAGATTTAGAACTCCCCCAAACTTGTCCCTAAACTTATTCAAACACACTAAAGCAAGATAAAAGATAACAAGAAATATATACAAAGGCTAAACATGGGAATGCCTCCCAAGCCCGCTTGTTTTAAGTCTCTAGTTTGACTTGGTGTGCTTGTTAATCATACGAATCGAAAGGTAGAGCCAATGCACCATTGATCCTTCTACTACAAGAACAAAAACAAAGTGTGCAAAGAAGCACACTACTGTCCATAGAAAATAGACAGATTTTTCATCAAAGAGCTTCACTATAGATGTAACATGAATTATGAAACGCTCCTTGAGGTTCAGATGGTAATGGGAATCAAATGTATTTGGTGAAAACACAAAGTCAACTACAGGCTCAAACGATGTTTTAACAAAGTAGTCAACTCTATCTCCATCAATCAAATAAAATACAATATTCTTATTCTCATCATCGTTTTTGACAAGGGGGTTTTCTAGCTCAAGCAAAAGTTTATCCACATCAAGTTCATCCCCTAAATCAGCTAGTTCAAGAAGAGGTCTAGGTTCATCAAGCATAAACAATTCAATTTCGAGATCAATTGAAGTACAAAGATAGTTTTTGTCAAAACAAACTTCAAGATGATCTCTAACAATCTTTTCTACTCTCAAGTCATCTAGTTTTCTAGTTTCACATATCAGATCAAGACATTCGTTGATGAGCACATGAGAATTCAAATAAGAGGCAATATCTTCAACACAAGGCAAGCAACTAGCCTCAAAATAATGAAGTTCAAAAGTAGAATCACTTATACCTTCTAGTTGGGTTGGTGGAACCCAATAAAATACCTCTTTCAGCTGATGAGCAATATGTATCTCAGTACCTGTGAGCTCTCTTCCTTCTAGTGTTGCCCGGTGTTGCATAAGATTCAACCTTAGCATCGCTGCCATGTCACTCCTTGTCAACATTGGGTTCTCTTTGCAAAGCTCATCTACCTTCACACTCTGTTATGGTGTGAGTACACTTTCATCAGAGGGTGGCTCCACATATGGCTCTAAATCTTCCATGTGATCTTCAAATGTGTCTTCCTCTTCTTGTGCCTAATCAAAGTAGCTTGCAGCTATTACTGCAAAGAACAAAATCTAGAATAAAAGGTTAATAACTATACAAAGCAAAACAAAGCATAAGAAAAGAAAGCTTAATCTCAAGAAAGTTCGAAATCCTAATAATAAATCTACTTAGTTCCCCGGCAACGGCGCCAAATTGATTACTGTGTTTTACCACAAGTCAATTAACCTAATGTGCACGCTACCACAATCGAATGGTATATCGATGCAGCACTTTAGGATCGAATACACAAGGAACTAATGATCTGTAACACTAAGAATACACAAACTTTCTTAATATAAGCAAATAAAAAGATGGATGATTGGTAACAAACTAAGATCCTATAAATATAAACAAGGTGATCTCAAATCCAATCAAGAAATAAGTGCAAGAACAAATCTTTTAATCAATTATGAAGGATCGATCCATGGGCAAAGATAATCGATATAAGGTGATCTAGGTTCAATCTAGGATGTTTAAACAAAATAACCAACAAATCTATAGGTCTAGAGCTCATAAAATAGACTAATTCACTTCCATGATAAAAATCCCTTTGTAATCAAGTACTAAACATCAAATGTCTTTGGCTTAATACTATCAAACAAGCATTATGATTAAGTCTACTAACCATCTAGCAATCCTAACATCAAATTTCTTTGGTTATTTAAGCTAGAGCAATACTAAGTTCATTCAAGCATTTTAACAAACACCTTTCGGGTATAGAATAGCTAAGATCTAGATGAGAGTGATCAAGTCTAATCTAGCATTAAAAACACTTAGTAAGCATAGAACAATGTTAATCAAGCAAGAGACATTCTTAATATCTACTTAATCACCATAATCTACTTAAGCCATGAATCACAAGTTCACTACTCAATACTTTCCATGAGAAACCTTAAACCCATATGAGATTCAAAGCAAATCATCTTAATGAGCAAGAAAAACACAATAAAAATGAAGTACTTCCTTCCAATGATCAAAAGGTTCAATATTTTACAAGTTTAGACAAAGTTTTGAGAGAAAAAGAGATCACTCTAGGGTTTAAAGGTCTAAAACTATATATAGGAGTCCGAAAAACGAGTCGGATCAACCCAACAAATTCGGGTTGACCCATAAAAAATTGGGTATTTTTGCCTGTAGCGACCTGCTGAAGTCGCTATGGCTGGTCGCTATGACACTTAGAATATTTCAGCTCCTCAGGATTTGTAGCGACCTCTCCTGGTCGCTAGGGGTGGTCGCTACAGAACCCGCAGATTCCCCTAGCGACTTCTCCTGGTCGCTACGAACAGGTCGTTGCAACACTTAGGCTGGAAAATTGACTTTTGCCTCAAACATCATTTTTTGCTTCAAAATGTCTCAAATGCCTCCAAATTCACCAATAAGCATCTCCAACACCTGATATAGACAAATGTAATGGAATGCAACCTAAATATGCCTAAATAATATCCTATATGCTCAAAATGCATCAAAAGAGATGACCAAAACCATGAAAATATGTAAGATATCATTTACCATCTTCAATCACATTGCCTCTTTTCTAGCTTGTGTAGCTGTTACATATTCTGCTTATGTTGTTGGCATATCCACAATTGATTGCAGTTTTGAAATCCGACTTACAACTCCGCTAGCAAGTATAAACACATATCCGCTTGGGGATTTTCTTTTCTCCAAATCGCCTATATAATCTGAATCAATATAGCCTCTGACAAGAAAATCTGATCCTCAATAACATAATGCAACATCGAAGTTCCCTTTAATGTATCTTAGGATCCTCTTTATTGCATTTTAGTGCTTTACCATGATTCACCATGTACTTCAAGTACTTCTGCAGTGTCTAGTCGTGTAAAAATCATTGCGAAGATTGAGGTTTCCACTGCTGATGCATATAGAGACATTTCCATATATACTTGCTAGGAATCATACCAGAGGATAACCTAAAATTAATAGGAAGTGGGGTAGAATTTGGCTTGAAATCTTGCATGGTTAACCTCCGCAACATTTTTTCAAACTTTTTTGTTCTATGACAGCCAAATCTTCCTACAAATTTTGTCACAATTAATTGGCATCCCTAGGGGCGCTCCATTACCAGTTGTAGGATGAAACGCAGTCGATAACCACAAAAATTTTAGATGTGTTTTATCCTTCTGCGTAAATAGGGCGTACAACTTCTCCTGATACTTATTTGATTTCATCGCTGAACCATATAAGTTGCGTGATTTTCTGGGTCAGTGTGTCCTTTTCCAGTCCTAAGTAGTTGTAGGATTCTAGAAAAATGATGTTAGTGGAGGTTTCATTATCCACTAACATCCTTTTCATTAAACCATTCGCCACCGTGAGAGATACGACCATGGTGTCGTCATGGGGAGTCGAGACTTTCTCATGTTCCTTTGTTGCAAAGCTTATTTTGGTTCCCAGGAGCATGCAGTTTTTTTCCAATTTCTTGGCCATTCTTGACACTTCTAGTGCTTTTCTTGGAAGCTGAATGGGTGATGTTGCTTACCTCGGAGCCACTAGGTATTACATTATTACCATATATTGTCGATGTGGTGAGGCAGGAGTAGTTCTGGCCGGTTGGTTATTCTCCTCCTTATTGTTCAGAAGGTTCTTGGCTTTGTCGGAGAGGAATTCCAAGAAGTATCCATTCTTTAGTAGCTCGTTGAGTTCCATATTCAGTGAGATGCAGTCTTCTGTTTTATGAATGTGCTTCCACCATGTTTCTGGTGATTTTATATTCTGGCAACTTGATCTGTAGGCTCATCTGCCTCAGAATGATGAACAATTCTGGTTTCGAGATGCATATATTAGAAATATCTGGCCAGGCCGTAACTTCCTTTCCTTCAGCTTTCTTTCTATGTCGGTTGTGATATATACCATGATTCGTGCTTCCTTACTCTTTCCCAGGCTTCTGATATGGTTTGTTGTTTGTCGATTTTCTCATTCTTTGCAACCAGGGACTCTAGGTTATGGGAGTGTTTGGATGGATACGCTAAATCTTTTTCCCACTTTACTTGTGACCATGCTCAGGATAATAAATCCTCCATGGTTCGACACTAGCATTTGGTTAGTTCCTTTTACAAGCCCCCATCAGACAGAAGTCCTATTTTTAAGAGGAGATAGTTGTCAAGGCATTACATTCGGGGATGTGTAGGTTTTCCTGGTTGAAGTGTGTTTTATAGCTACGCTGCGGTTCAGCTTGGTGTTGCAGGATCTCATAGATATTTTTGGCCGTCTTTTTTAAGTCCATGTTGCTTGCAAACTGCTTTACAAACTGGTCTGTTAGGGTTGCAAATGAGTGTATTGGTCCGGTAGGTAGGTGGATATACCATTGTAAGGCGGGTCCGATCAATGTTAAGCTGAAACCTTGCACATGGTAGCTTCCTAGACTTCTCTCTGGATAGCTATAATGAGCATCCATTGTTTGTTTTGGGCCACATGATTATCTGGATTACTAATTTCATCATATATCCTCATGTTTTTGTAGGAGAACCTACCTAGCATCTCAATTAGGGCAGTATCGTCCGCAAAAGTAGTGTCTGAATAGGAGTCAAGGGCACTTCCTTTTGACTGAGGGAGTGACACCCATAAGTCTCTCAAACAATGACTAGACTGCTTCCATATTCTTGGCTGTTGGAAGATTTGTTACATGTAGGCTGTTGTTACCGATTTATTTGTTCCGGCTGCTTCCTGCATCTCTGCATATGTGCCCGTGTTCGAATCCTTTTCTTATGTCTGGTTCATTTGGTTTAACTTCGGAGTGTCGGTCCCATTCATCGTTTCTCCATTCTGTGGTGGAGCCCATCAGATCGTTTTGCCAATCCCATCTAAAGTTTCCAAGGGTTGAATAGGTTGAAGGTGGTTTCGAAACCAGCGTCTTTTCTTCATATTGTAATGAGAACTGATTTTTCCTCTCAGAGAACTAAATTCTCGGTTTTGAGCTGTGATAGTTTTTCTGCGATTTTCTCCAATATTTTGGAGTGTTTTTCACATTTTCTTTCAAGGTTTGGACCTTCGAGATGCGTATGGTGTTATTTTGGAGGCACTTATTTCCCTAGCCTTGTGCATCTCGCTGATTTATCTCTGCATAGCTGTTGGGGCCAAAAATGGTCACGACAAAATTGATGTCTGAAAGTTACCGCGGAAAACGTTATCTCTCTTTCGATAAAAATAAAACAAGAAATATTCGTATCCGAACTCCTCATCGCCTAACCCATCTCTTCCCGATCGACAAATCAAGACGTGAAATTGAGGGAATAACCGAATCATTTCCAAGTCTAGTCGCCTGTGGTTGACTAGACACGCAACGTCTAGCCGCCCATGGGCGTCTAGACCCGTGACAAAGTCTAGTCACCCATGAGCGACTAGACTCACCACCAAGTTTATTTGCCTATGGGCGACTAGACACACAACGGCTAGTCGCCCATGGACGACTAGACACACCCCACGTCTAGTAGCCCATGGGAAACTAAACGCGTGCAAAAGTCTAGTCGCCCATATTCGACTAGGCTGTATCCTCTTCATCACTCTCTCCTTTGAATCTTGACTAGGCTGTTTCTAGTTTCGTCTCGATTGGAGTTTCCGTTGAAGTTTTACGATAAAAATTGCAAAGGCATGTTTTCTCGTAAAAATCCAAGTTGATCGTATAAAACGATTACGGTTAACTTAAACACCAATGTAATCTCGACTGAACAATTGCCTTATTATTTTTCAGAGTGGAATCTTGTAATCGTACGAAGGACGATTTCTCTGAAATAAATCGTAAAAATTGCTTAAATTGTAAAACGACCGGAAAGGGTCTAAAACCAGATAAAAGCCCACTTATGGTGTTAGTTAATGAGACCAACTATAGTGACGGTCTACCGGATATCTGCAGAAGATGAATGGAAAAGAAGATAAATGTCAAATTTCCGTGGTAGTTATGGAAAGCGAGAAGATAAGGAAGATTTATGTGGAAGGATAAACTCGAATCGGGGGCAGAAAAGGAAAGACGACCGACCTTGAAGACCTATAGAAGAGAAGCACGGTAGATGGACGCACAGACACACGAAAATTCTCTGCAACTCAGCACATTGAGCGATTTTGGCAACTTTCTGTTTTTGTTATCGAGCTGCGACTCAATTAGGTTTTCAAGTCTTAGGTAGTTAGAACTAGGGAACTCGCGACAGATCTTGCAGCCAAAGCTTTTACCTTTTGTAAACGCTCATACGCAGATTCATAATAAGATCTCTGTTGCTCTTTTCTTTATCTCGCTTTATTTTGTTTCGTCTGTTTTTACATACTTGACTACCTGTCGTTAGGCTCTGCAGAAATCTGGGACCTCAGGGAAAGTTAGGGTTTCTTAGTTTTCCCCCGCTTACAGAAATCGACAGTGTGAATTTCGGTTTCCACAATGGCTATGAGCTGGTTTCGTAAATCAATTTCCACCAGGGATGCCGAAGGCTGCTCATTATTCTCACTTTTTGTCATCGTTACATAGTCTTGGTTACCCCATTCCTTTTAGCGCCAAACGTTTAGGGATAATTGATGCAGGCTCTTTCTGGAATTATGGAAACAAAAAGTGAGTAATAGAAATGAGATTCAAGGATCAAAAGTATGTTTTATTTGATGGATCTCAAAATCTACTTCAAAAATTAGGTTTCGGGTTCCGATTACGTGTACAAGAAGAAATGTAAAAATACTGTATTTTGATAATTTCAATTAAAAGTGTATTTTATTGATAATACTAGTAGAAACCGATATAAATACATAGTGTCGCTAAGAACAAATATGTATGTAGGTACTGAAAGTATAGTATCTCTTAAGTAGAATATGAAACCCACTCTTCTTGCCCTTGTCTTTCTTTTATTGGCTTTCAAGAATAGATAGTAACGGTCACGTGATATCCAGCAGGATCAGGTGCCTTTATGGTCATCTTCAATGCTTTAACCTCCATTATACTGAAGTTTAAAAGTATCAGCTCAGAATGGTCCATCTCACGAGCTCAACATGAGCTTGGATTTTCTTGAGCCTATTTTTTTCTGCAGGACTAAAGGACATTGAACTGGGTATAGAGCCAGGGTAAAATTCACCTATAATATTATTTTAGGGTTTTGTAACGTAAGTAAGGTCTTTGCCAATCTAATACCTTGGTGAGTGTTTTAACTAATTTACTTTTAGCGATGCTATGCGTTTTTGATTTTAACCTTGATTTTTGTTTTGTTTGACTGTAGAACATGGATGGGTGAATCGCAACCAAACTTTTTATAATTATACGATCCAGGAAGCTCGAGAAAAAGGTGATTTTTGATGAGAAGGAGGCCCCTTAATGTAAGGATGAGTTGAAGGCGGAGCAACTAAGAACCAGGAAGTGTCCACTCGTAACACAACTCTAGATGCCAATCTCAAGAAACCGGAGGTCACCGAAAAGACCAAGGCTAAGAAGATCGTAGAGATCGAGGACTCGTATTCTGGTCTTTGTGACCTCATTGAAGGGGTGAAGCGAGATGGAAAAGAGGCTAGGATCACATCCAATCAGTGTGAGACTGATCTCATAAAGGATCTAGCAGACGCATGCTAAGAGAAGGAGAAGATCGGCAATCAGTTTTTGCATTGAGAGGAGCTTCAAAAGTTATCTTCGTTGAGGGCTAAGAAGGTTCAGAAAGTAGAGAAGTGAGATCGTCTAGTGGTGGCTGCGAGTATAAACTGCAGTTCGACAAGATCACACTAGATTGGGCTGACTCCAAGGCCGTTCAACAAAACTACCTATTGATGTCTCAGGTAGTCGCCTGGACTGGCCTGATTGATGAGCTCGCCGAGAAGGTGATCAGGGGCCGTGAGGAAGATAGGAAGATATGGGCAGAAGTTCATATGAATTTCCAAAAGTATGTCGACGAGATGGGAGTTATTCTTCTCGACCCGAATAGAGATTTAAGGGTTTCCACGTTTTTGAAGGCTTTTGTTGTAGCGTGTTTCAGCTGACATTGGTCCCGAGCTGGCGTCTTCTCATGATGGTGAGGTCCGGGCTGGGGTTGGTCCAGAAGTGACCCTTGGTGAAAACATAGTTTGGCTTACCATGTATCATAATCAATTTAGGTGTGAGCGATTCCACTTATCATGTGCTCACTTGACTGCTTTTTTGGATGCTTGGTTGATTCCATTTTCCTCAAGTGTTTGCAGAATAGGGTCTGAATTTCTGTTAAAAGTGTGCTTAAACTCATGTGGGTGTGATGAGTGATCGAATATACGCTTCTCATGGCGAGGTCTCATTTCACCAAAGCACTTATGGGAGAAGCGCAGATCAGATCCGTAGTCGCCTAGCCAGGGCACCGATGTAGAGAGCTGGGGAATTCTAAGCCAAGGCTTGTGAATTCTGTTATCTTGGTGAGAAGGAGAGTTTGTAGGATTAGATCGGGATAGCATAGAAGCTCGCTTGGCAAAAAACTTGTATGTTAGTAGAGCTCGAGAGTTTTTTTTTGCAATAAACATAATTTTTAATTGATTTATAATTGTTCCCAAAATGGGATGCATGCGTACCTAACATGGGATCAAGTCTTTCCATAGTTTTCTTTATTACAATGTATGAGGTTCATGGAATCGTAAATTTTTGTCAATCTTCTTTCTCCTTGCTTGAATTTTCGACTGATCATTTACTCCTTCTTACTCTGTTTTGCTTTCTTCTCGAGCTTCGGTTAATTAGATATGTTGAATTGCTGTTAGTGAGTCTAACATATTCTTGCCATTTTATGACTTCTATGTATTGTTTTTACTCCCCCTGGTGTTGGAAACTTTATGGTGGTAAGTTGATGGCACAACTTGCATAGCGTGAATCCAAGGAGTTTCGAGGATGATATTGTATATGTCATGAGAATCAATAAATTTTATTGTTTGTCCAGCATGATTCTGCCAACATAGGTTGAAAGTCTTATGGTTCCCAAGGGCCTTTGTGATGTGCCATTGAAGCCCATTAATGGGTTTTTTGGATGGCTTGATTTTAAGGTCAGTCATTTCCATTTGGTCCAAAGTGTTTTTATAAATGACACACCTCGAGCTCCCCATGTCAACTAATGACCTGGCTATCTCGCAATATTCTAGAATTATTCCTATGACCAGTACATGGTCGTCTTCTATTGCCTCTCTCGATCATGTGGCTCTTGTGGACATCCTGCCATATTCTTTCATTGCTCGTAATGTGTCATCGCAGAAATAATTTCCTTCAATTATCATGTTGACTATTTTTTTTGAGGTCGGCGGGCCTGGTGCATCAGTGTTTTATATTTGTCTTCCTGATCTCTCTTGGAGGTATCCGAGCTTTCATTATTTTTGTACTAGCCTCTTAGAGTTGGGTCAATGCTTCTTCGTGGAACTAGGAGTGAAGGAAATGTCAGACGTGTGACACTCTTGAGTGGTGTGTCCTCTTCTATAATGGTAGGTGCAGTACTTGTTGTAGGTTTCTTTTTACCATTCTCTCTATTACATGGATTCGACATCGGTTTATTTACCGAGGGTTTGAAGTTTCGTTTGTGCCATCATCAGATTTTCTTCCTTCATTGACTTTACAACTCCCATATATTGAGTTTATGTCTCTCTTTGGTCCTCCACCCCTCTTACGTGTATCATCATTTTCCTAGTGTGACTTTTATTTAGATCTTGAGGATGGTGCATGTTTTCGGTCCAATACCTTCTTCTCTTCTTCCATTTCAATGAATCTTGAAGCTTTGTGAAGAGCATATTCCAGCGTTGTGAGCTTGTTAAGCAAGAGCTCTTCACGGAGGTGTGACCCATGCCATAAGGCATTTTGTAGTGTGGATATGCCAATGCTGTTGCTTACTATGATGTTGGAAAGGATCTCTTAAAATCTTCTGATGAAAGAGCAGAGTGATTCGTCTTCTCTCATCCACAGATTGGTGTCCAAAGCTCCTTTTCTATAAAAATGGAGTATTGTTTCGTGAATACGGTCAACAAAGGTTTAAGTTTCTGAGAAATTTGGATTTTAATCGAGAGAACCAATTGAGAGCTGCTCCTGCTAAATTATTAACAACGAGTTGGAAATAGCTAGCATCTTGTTCGCTGTCATTAAAGCGCGCCCCATTGAGATGCAAAAAAAGCGGTCATGTGAGCTTGGAGTTTGTTTTCCCTCATAAAGGGGATATTGAGTTTGATGTTGGGAATCAGGATACTGCTGATGTGATCTGTAGGGTGTCCTATGAGTTTTGTCTATGACTTTTTCCATTTTAGCCGAGTTGGTAGCTCGATGGAATTGGGGTTGCACTGTCTGAACTGGGGCCTGATTCCGTGCTATATCTCGTTTGAGATCTCTGATATCTGCCACTTGGGTTTGTTGATTCTCATCTGGTGCAGATTTCTGGTTGTTGTATGTCATGTTGAGCCTTGTTGGAGTGGTATGATCTCCCAAGAAACCACTACTGCATTTGCAAGCAATGTGAACAACTCCCATGGAGGATTATCAAGGTTGAACCCGGATGGCACACCATATGTCCAGACTCCCAAGCTCGATTCAGATAGAAACCCAATCACTCAACTGGCTGAGGCACCGCAGATCGGTCCCGACGTGTTCGCGCTCAATCCACCACAATCGACAAGGTTACTAGAAGCACCTATTGTCGACTTGGAAGCATTACTAAATTAGGTACCTGCAAATTTACGACTTGTTCTTTCTGTTTTGCTCATGCGTGCAAATCAGCATGATAATACATGACAGCAAGCTCTAGTGCGTCTAGAGCAAATCACTCAAATCCAGGTGGAGCAACAAGTTCTAATCAACAATTCGTTGGTTCAATCACCAAGAACACATGCAGCCTTGGTATGTGTTCTCCCATCAGAATATTCAGAGGATTTTTAGTTGAATCCTTCCCTTCCATTTAGGACCCATAATGAATATCAAAATTTACTTCTAAAATTAAGTTTAGGGTTTCGATTTACGTGTATAAGAAGAAATTTATGTAATATTGTATATTGATGATTTAATATAAAGAAGTGTATTTTATTGATAATATACAAGTAGAAAACTAGTATGAATACAAAATGTATTTTTTTTAAAAAAGACATATCTAGGTATTGAAAGTTTAGTAATTTTTAGGATGAATTTGGATCCTCCTCTTTTTGCCCTTAGTCTATTTTTTATAAGCTTTCATATAGTAACGGTAACATGATCTACGAAGAGGATCATGTGCCTTTATTATTTTCTTTAGTGCTTTAGTCTCCATTTGTTGTGAATCTCGTGTCCTATAGAGGTTTACTCATAGAGAGATGGAGAGTAGTCGGCTAGGGTTTGAGTCTAAGACTTTGTATTGCTCTATTGTATTAAGTGTATATCAAATAAGTACAAGAGGGTAACATATATATAAGAGTGTTTGGCCGACTTGCCCACATCACATACTCGATGTGGGACAAGTTAACAAGGCCCAAAGTCGGTTGTTCTAAGTCCTAAGTGGGCTGGCCCATCCGATGAAGAATATGGGCCGATTGGTCCATGTGTGGACAAAGTAGATAAACCCACTTATATGCATTCCCGAAACCGTCTGTTTCATAACACTCCCCCCGAATGCCATAACCGTGTAGAGCTTGCAATGCGTTTGGTATACTGCCTCATTAAAACCTTTCTATGGTAAACCCAGAACCCAATGTGGTAAAAAGGGAAGCCATAGACAGGAAAAAGAGTACAGCCGCATTACTCTCCCTGAAGTGATCATCACTGAAGGCTCTTCAGTCTTCTGGTCTCGTGTACCACCTTCTGTGAGCAGAGGTTGGTTGAAGTAAATCGGTTGTGCTTATCACTTGACCGTACTAGCTCTCCCTTTTACTTGTCTTCCTTTCATACGTGCTGATCCACAGCCTTTGGCAAGTCATCTTCATTCGTGCTCCATTATCAATCACAGGTCGTATCCCTTTTGGTTGAACATGCCTCTTCTCAATTGATATCATTCCTTACGAACATCTTGCCTGGTCATCTCGTCCGCTGGTTGAGTCTCTACTGGTCATCGACCCGAGATCATTATCGGCTTCATGGCTCAGATCCATCGACCAAGTCATTCACTTTGGATCAGGTATGGACGGTAGATGATGTTACTTGTAACTTTGTCTGCTACATAGATGCCCAAATTTCTGGATGACTAAATATCATCTTTGGTCTTGATCAGTATCTATGATCTCCATGAAGTTATAATGCTTCCATGAGTAGATCCATAACCTGTTCATAGTCAAAACAAAATTGTATCTGCAAAACCAATTTTCCCTTCTTTGGGTTGGTTAGTATGGTTAGTGTAAACAAACTCTAAACCTTTCGTTTCTGGTAAATAAATAACGAAGTATAAGTTTACCACTGCCATTACCTTTCTTCATCATCAGATATATTGCATAGATGTATGCATGCTGATAGACTATGGTTATGATCATTATATCCATCTGATATAGATCTGGTCATCCATTTTATTAATGGTTATCTTATATGGTATCTTTGGCTCATGATCAGGCCACTCGTGGTTGGGTCTTATGTTTCATGACCTCTTACTTAACCACGACCATATAGATTCATTTCTTGACCATTATGTGTCTTATATGGTCATATGGTCGATTGTAATTGTCTGGACCTTTATGGTCTAACGTATCGACCATAATCTTATTTGGCCGTATGGGCCTTTGCCATATACACATTTATGGTCGTATGATTAACCACTTTGGTTTTCTGATGATCATATGGTTGTTCATGAGGTTTCCTTGGCCATAATTAGGTTGGCTCGCAGGTACCTTGGATAAGTTTCACTTCGGCCATATGGTCGACCGTTGGGTCGGCATAACAATTTTGTTCCTCGACCGCGGCCCTTATGGCCAGCATGGTCGGAACAATATGATTCCACTCAGCCTTCGACCTTACTGGTCTTTATACGAATGTTTAGTTCGATCTAGGTCCCTTGACCATGGCTGTATAACTTAACCCATCGATCATGGCTGTATGTTCAGCCATCCTTATATCGATGGTCTCGACCGCAGTGTTTATAGACTGCTATGTTTGATGTGGATGGAATCATTCTTTATGACCGTTTCATATTTCTTTCAATATGTTCTTAGTATAGGAACAACCATAAACCATATAGACCAGGATCTGAAAGATCCAAGTATTATGACCATAACTTGTCTAAGAATCAAATCGATAACTTGTATCGTTTTGGAATCAATCAACTTTCTTTTAAGTTGGTTTCTGAACACAAGGAATTTCATTCTTATAATGAATACATGAACTGATAATGATGGTCCTCGTGAAACTCATTCACTAATTATCATACGCAGCTGCAGCTGTATCAGTTCTTAGATGGCTAAGGAACAAAGCCGTTCTCTGAGAATTTCTTTTCTCATCTTATGGTACCTTTAGTACTTTTATCCAGTGATTAATATACTGCTTACTACTTCATTATTTCTTTCAAGACATTTCATTGTAGTAGCATCCACCACAGATCTTATATTTGTTATAACATGTTCCTTGGTCTCTGTGAGTAACCTTGTGTAATCAGCTATATTCAAATGCTGTAAACAGGAACATGCACGTCTTAGACCACGTGACCATGCTCTTTTATCTCACGGTTTTCTTTCTCACTCACACGACCCCATTCACTGGTTTGATAGCGTTCTATGGCCAATACGTCCATCGCTTCAATAGGTTCTTTAAACCTATAAAACCCCCACGCATCTCATGAGTATGAGTACTCTCATGTGGGTTGATGATCCTCGGTTTTATACATTCAAGTGCTACTTTGTATACGCATTCTTATATCATTGGTTGTGTTCCATTGTGTTCCAGACATGTCATAGTAGATTGCAATCTTATAACCTTCAATACTTTGGTGTTTTGGCGTCCCAAACCACCTTAAGTACCATGGATTTTGGCGTCCCAAATTCCATTGTGTGGTATCTTGTATTGTGGTCGACCATTTCTATGTCTGGGATGGTTTCCATTTATGACCTCAGGAAATTTCATGCACCATTTTTATTTCCTCCCGGTTCTATGTTATGGAACATATTGGTCTATCTTATAGAGACTCTGTAGCAACTTGATTGTGTCTCTACTAGGACGACAATTCTCTTGGTGCCGGCTGGTATTACTTTAGGGTCAATGTGTCTGGCGTCTAGTTTTGTTAGTTTTGGACGTCTTTTACTTGTCCGAGGATCTTGCCAAGACACTGATGGTTGATACCATTCTCTTTACCAGCTTATAACTTTCTCCTTTAACGTTGGATGGTCGGATTACTGAGGCAATCCGTGAACCTGGCCACTTAGTCTGATCACCCATATTTGGCTCAAAGTTCCTTTTAATTCGTGGGAGAAAGTTGTACTCCCATCCAACATATATTATCATCCTCAATCCTCTGCGGAGGTTCCATCTTAAGTAGCACATATGTCTGTGGTGGAATACTCAGATTTCCTTAAGATGGTATATGTCTGGTTTATGACCCTTGACCTGAGATGAAAATATCTATCCTCACTCCCCCTCATGAACATACTTATAATTTCGTGATGCTTAGGACAATAAAGCCTGATGAGTTTCCCTTGTGTACATGTTACACAACGTGAGATTTTATGGGGTAACTCTTTGTGCCTTTACATTCTTTGCATCAAGTTTGGACTCGGATGGCTAATCCGGTCATGCCATTAAGTGTAATATCGTGTGGTATACCAATCTGGTTACCATGGCTCTTAGGCTCGTATCATACTGATCCTTAGCATAGTTTAGATTAGAGTATATGTGCATAGTCATTGACCACTTTCTTATAAGGCTTTATAATCTGAAACTGATGTTTCCTTTGCCCATTGGTTTAATGTGGAAACCATTTATACTGAGGTATATAACTCAATGGGTATTTGGGTGAATGCCTTTTGTGGTCTTATAATATTGACTATCCTTACACCAAAACATCACTTTATTCTACTTGGTTTATCATTTCAGTATATCTGAAGTTTCATGATCCGTAGGATCGTCTTTGCTATGATCAATTTCGTGACCCATAAGGTCATCTTGGTTATGATCAAAATCACCCTCATCATCCTGATACATCATATGAGCTTCTGGATTCTTGCCTTTTAGACTCTCTTGATAGAGGTCGACCTGATGCTTAGGGGTTCGACAATTCTTTGCCCAATGGTTTAATATCCCGCATCTGTGGCAAGCTGAGGACTTAGGATTCTGAATCCTTGAAGATATCCCAGTGCCTTTGCTTTTACCATGTCCATGATTGGACTGGTTTGGATGATCATAAGGGGTAGGACGCCCTATGTTATGGCTACCACGTCCACGTCCTCGCGTCTGACTTCCGCGGTCTCATCCTCGTCCATATGAGGAACTGCGACCCTTTTGGTCATAACGGACATGGTTTGCCTCTGTATCATCCTTAGGCTCGTCATTATGTGCCTCTGGGATGGCTTAGTACCTGAGGGTCTCAGCTCACTGTTCTTTAGGAGCAGCTCATTGTTTTGTTCAGCAAGCAACAGACAGTGAATGAGTTCACTATAGGTCTTAAAACCTTTTTGTCTATACTGTTGCTGGAGCAACATGTTGCTTGAGGACATTGTCTGGAATGTCTTTTCAAGGAGCTGCGTATCAGTTACAATCTCGCCACATAGCCTCAGTTGTGAGACTATTCGGAACAAGGCTGAGTTGTATTCGTTCACGGACTTGAAGTCCTGAATCCTAAGGTGTATCCACTCATAGGTGGCCGCTGGATGGACCAGGGTCCTCTGATGATCATATCTCATCTTGAATTCTTTCCATAGCTCATATGGATCATTCACTGTGAGACATTGAGGGGTGCAAAGTCCAAGTTGTGATGTTTGGCATCGATTGGACAAGCACACGGTCTGGCAGTACATCTTGGTACGCTTCATCGACCCATGTGGTTCGTGGTCTATCCGTTGATACGGATCATCGACCATCCGCGATCTAGACGTACATGGTACGCATCATCGATCGTTGCAGATCAATGGTCTAGCCGTACCTGAGGGTAGGCATCATTGACCGGAACGGACCTTGGTCTATCCGCATGATGCGGGTGATCGACCGTCTGTGGTCGTGGTATGACTGCGGTTTGTGGTTCGTACGGATCACTGCGGGTTCGTACTGAGTGGTACGTGATCGGTCGTATCGCATGGTACGTACCGTCTGTCATCCGCGTTCGTGGTCCGTCCGTACCAGATGGTATGTACCATCCGCGGTTCATGCCTTAATCGCGGGTCGTGGTTCGTATGGGTTACCGCGGGTTCGTACCTTATGGTACGTGACTGGCCGTGCCTGTCTTTCGTCCGTGTTCGTACCCGTCCGTACTCCACGGTACGTACCACTGACCATTTGCGGTTCATGGTCTAGCATCCTCGACCATGGGTCTAGCATCATCGACCAGTGGGTCTAACATCATCGACCAATAGGTCTAGTATCATCGACCAAAGTATTAAAACAAACTTTCTTTAACTAATCTAGGGGTTTAAGACTTAGATCTTATAATTCTAGAAATTTGGAAAGTTTCCATTTTTAGACGAGTTTCCTTTTTAGGAAAGTTTTTTTTAGGAAAGTTTGGGTTTTAGGTAAGTTTAGGTATTTTAGGTAAGTTTCCATTTTAGGAAAGTTTCCATTTCTGGGAAGTTTCTATTTTTGGAAAGTTTCCATTTCTGGGAAGTTTCAATTTTGGGAAAGTTTCTAATTTGGTAAGTTCGGGTAAGTTTAGGTAAGTTTCTATTTTAGGAAAGTTTCCTTTTCTGATTAGGTTTTCCTTTTACAATTAGGTTTTCCTTTTCAGAATAGGTTTCCTAATTTGGATTGATTTAGGTTTTCCTTTTTGGATTAGGGTTTCCTATTTAGTTTAGGTTTTCCTAATTAGAATAGATCTAGGTTTTCCTTTTCTATTAGGGTTTTTGGTATTTTCGATTTTCAGCCGTCAAGCAATGAATCTAGCAACCTAATGATTCTTATATATGGCGAAAAAACAAAAACCAAACCGTAGCAATCCTAAACAACAGATCTAATCAAAATCGATGAACCTCAAGATAGGTTAGATGACATACCTTAAACCTTGATCGATTTTCTCCTTTGGTTTCCTCTTGGGAACCTTAAACAATCAATCAAAGACAAGATACAAGGATTAGTTTTCAGATCTATGAAAGAAACAATCGATCAAAATAAGAGAGAGAGAGAGGTTCGCCGATTTAGGGTTCCGGATGGTGTAGGGGTGTGCCGGCTGGTTTGAGCTTCGATCTAGGACTCGAGATGGTTGGGTTCAGAGCAGGATCGTGCTGATAACGTGTTGTGAATCTCGTGTCCTATAGAGGTTTACTCGGCAGAAACTAAGCTAGAGAGATGGAGAGTAGTCGGCTAGGGTTTGAGTCTAAGACTTTGTATTGCTTTATTGTATTAAGTGTATATCAAATAAGTACAAGAGGGGAACATATATATAAGAGTGTTTGGCCGACTTGTCCACATCACATAATCGATGTGGGACAAGTTAACAAGGCCCAAAGTCGGTTGGTCTAAGTTCTAAGTGGGCTGGCCCATCCGATGAAGCATATGGGCTGATTGGTCCATGTGTGGACAAAGTAGATAAACCCACTTATGTGCATTCCCGAAACCGTCTGTTTCATAACACCATTATACTAAAGTTTGAAAGTATTAGCTTGGCATGGACCATCTTTTGAGCTCGACATTGGCTTCAAATGTCTGTGGGCCTATTGTGTTTCAAATCGTTCAACACTATATTTTTTACTTTCTAGTTTTGCACAAAATAAAAAAAAATTCAAATTATAAGCTATATATATATGTGTAATGAAGAGTCAAACTAAATGAAATTTATAAAATCATCCATTTACACAAAATCAATAACTAAACCGGCCTGTAGTATCATACCAAGAAAACACGTCTATTTAAAATACCAACATAATAATAATAATTAGGGTTGGCTGCCTATTTCCCCCTAGATACACTAACCCTACTTATTCCCCCCCCCCCCAAACTATTAAGTTCTTCATAATCCCACCCAATCATACACTTTCTCTTTAAATATCTCCCTAAATTTTTTTAATCCCCCTCTCTAATCAATTCTTAAATCGTGATTTGTAAAAGAAAAATTGCGTTTAAAAATTGTGATTGCCAAATTTAAAATAAACCGATCCAACCCATATTTATCAATCTCAAATCAAATTGGGGCTTAGGGTTTGAATGATTTTTCCTTTTTTTTTTCACGACAGAAAAAGTGAGAGAGAGAGAATCCACGTGAAACACAGAGAGAGAGAGAGAGAGAGAGAGAGAGAGAGAGAGAGAGAGAGAGAGAGAGAGAGAGAGAGAGAGAGAGAGAGAGAGAGAGAGAGCGTGAGAGAGAGAGAGAGAACGTGAGAGAGAGAGCTTGAGAGAGACACTGGAAACAGAGAGAGAGAGAGAGAGAGAGAGAGAGAGAGAGAGAGAGAGAGAGAGAGAGAGAAAGAAAGAGAGAGAGCGTGAGAGAGAGAGAGAAAGAGCGTGAGAGAGAGACACTGGAGAGAGAGACACTGGAGAGAGAGAGAGAGAGAGAGAGAGAGAGAGAGAGAGAGAGAGAGAGAGAGAGAGAGAGAAAGAGCGTGAGAGAGAGAGAGTTAGCGTGAGAGAGAGAGAGAGTTAGAGTTAGAGTTAGAAAGAGGGTCTCCATGGTTTCATCTCAAGAGTTCATTGAGTTTAGTGTTGACCTGCAACATGTTTTAGCTTTCAGGGAAAGAAAGAGCAGCCTGACAAGATATTACAAGGTCTTTGCATTACTGGGAGATTGAAAGAAGCTGTTGGGCTGTGATGGCGTAGTAGCAGGTTTCGGTGTTTAGAGCGTGTTCTGCATTAGCGTCGCTGGAACACGGGATGAGAGTTCATGCTGTGATGATAAAGAGTTGTCTTAAGTGTAACATTATTGTCTGGATATGGGTATCATGGACAAGTTTCAGAGGTGTTAAAGTGCTTTGAGAAGATGAAGGAAGAAGGTTGCAGACCAAACTCTGTTACGTTTTTGGTGGTTCTCACTGCTTGCAAAGATGACTGAAGATAAAGATGATGCATATGGGATGTAAGATTTATCGGGAGTTGTGGAATATGAATTTCTCATTTGTTGTGTAAGATGTTTTTGAGTTATGTGGAACATGAATCGGTTCTTTGTAGTTGTCTTTGTGGACATGAATCTATCTTTTGTTGTTCTCTCTTTGATGGCATTTAAATTGGGTGAGATGAGGTTGTATTACAACATGAAAAAACCGACAACAAAAGACGATAAATAGAGAACTTCAAGAGGTTAGAAGAACAACAAAAGACACAAAAGTACACTAATTTAGAGTTTTTAAAGAACAACAAAAGCCACAAAAAGTACAGCTGAATAGAGTTTTCGAGCTTCAAACAACAACAAACGAACCACTAATCTTGAGCTTGAGTGGATTGAGTAGGTTGTGTAAGTCTGATCTCTTCATGGACATGAGAAGAAGTGCCCTGCCACCACATAACCAAACATGAGGATAAATATTATTTTTTTTGAAATTTGGTTAATATTATATATTATACCTCTTCCACGGTTTGGTGTGTTTTCTTCACCTTCTTCTTTGGATGGACTTTACAACCATTAGCGTTATGGCCTGCCTCACCACATGAACCACAGTGGACAGTCCGACCTTTCCTTCCAAGCTTCTCCACTTCCCTCTTCTTCTTTTTTGGTGATTCAAATTTTCCTTTTATTCTAGGGAACTTCTTCTGCTTCTTCTTTTTCTTTCTCCCAGGTTGATCAGGTTCAGGAGGAGCAACTATCAATCCTAAACCTGACTTCATCCATACTCGTGGCCCTCTAATAGGTTCTAGATTGGTGTTGTAAATATATTGCCACATCATGGTAGAGAAGAAGTTTGAGACATATTCATCAACATTCAAACCTTTATCAATCATTGCTCCATAAGCGTGTTCACACGGAACTCACTTATTTGCCATTTTCCGCATGAACATGTATGCCTTATGGTGTTAACATTATGTCTATCGTTGTCTACAGAGACCTCAAAGACTCCACGAGTTGCAGGTGTTGTCACACATTCATCTGCGATCTTCTTCTCCTCTGCAAGCAATTTAGCTACATACTTTGAGCAAACACCCTCATGCCTCATCGATTCGATGTGTCTTTTGCCAATGCGTTCCATTACTTGCCTCCTTATCATCTCAAGCATTGGGACCATTGATTTTGCTCTAGCCTTTGTGATAGTGGAGTTAAAGGACTCTGTTGCGTTGTTGTCAACGTCTTCACAGCAGCTTCCAAGCTTGTAATAAGGTCGAGACCAAGTTTCTGGCAGCTCCTTCATGACATCATTGTACAAGGCCAAATCGTATGCTTGTAACTTCCGGACATTGTAATCAAATTCTGACTTTGTATAGCTCCGAGCAATATCCCAAATCCTCGGTTTCAGCAAATCTTTCTTGGCATGATTCTTCTTCACATTCTCCACAATGTGTTTCACAGACTTTCTATGCTCAAGCATTCTCCTTTCTTTCGCGTCGATGACCTACCCTCTCGGTGTTGTTTTCCTAGTATGAACGTCTTGATTTCTTTCCACTTTCGCCCGATTATCTTCGCCCAAAGGCACACGAGATAGAGAAGATGGTGCCAAGACGCTGAGAAGTTATATAAGAGCGGAGGATGAAAGACAGGTCGTGAAGAAGAGAGTGGAGG